>LGRN01000199.1:0-46116 GCA_001883825.1 Emergomyces pasteurianus Ep9510 | reverse complement strand
AACGTTAAGGAGAGAAAGAAAGAAGGAGTATAGCAAGTGACTGTGCGAGATTCTTTATACACAGAGCGGAAGATTATAAATCCAAAAAGTCCGACCCGCGGGTCGGACTTTTTCCGAGGGCTTTTTGACGTGCGGTCTATTCGGTGAATATCGGCACGGCAGGCGGGAACCATGAAGCTCCCATGGGCGGAATGGTCTATCATCTGAGCATAGCTCATCACATTAGTTCTCTCTTCCTTCTGGGCTTGAGGATGCAGGGGTAGGGTCGTGAGCAAGCGTCTTTCATCAATCAAGAGCTGCTGTTTCAGATAGTGCCGAGCCTGAGGTCCATGATGAGCGGTCATAGCCAATCTATTTTACAAGATATTGTCGGCCGCGGCCGCGGGGCCGTTCATCTAGTATGTCTTCGATTTCTCATTCAAGCTTGTTGTCTTCCTCCATGATGTCTGGCGGCTGCCAGTCAGAGGTTGTTTGAGAGAGAAATGAGTCAGTGACCGCTCGGCGTAGAAGGTTCGTATGAAAGACATTATGAATATCAGAGAGAGTATTCAGGCGGTAGTTGTGGCTGTCTAGAACTTTCAGGACTTTATATTTTGCATGTCGGTAGTCTAGCGTGCGCGACGGGCGTGTGATTCAAATATTCTTGAGACTGAGCCAAACTAGATCGTCAATCTTATACTGCTCAGCAGGGTCTCGTCATGCATTGACTTGATCTTCTTGATCTTGTCTGACACTCACCATTGATGCTTCCGCTCAGTCGTGGGCGTCTCAGAGTTTTGTTACTATATTATCAGCAGCCTCGATGAGATTGCGTGAGTTCATTGAGAGTTGCATGAGCTTCTGAAGATCTAGTATTTTCATGTTGTAGCCATGCATGAGAAAGAATGAACTCACGTCGATGAAGACTGCATCTCGGCCATTGATTACAACTTCTGTGTAAAGAAATAGATCATGCCAGTCATCTTGTAGATAATTACAGAACTTGCGAAGATAATTCTTTACTGTCTGTATTGTTCGTTCTGAGAAGCCATCAGTCTCTGAATGATAGGCGGTTGATAGACAGCGTGTGATCTTCAGTAATTAACAGATTCTCATTCATAGAGCGCTTACGAACTGTCGGCCTCAGTCTGACACAATTGATCTTGAAAGTCCATGCATTTGATAGAATGGGCTTCATAGAAAAGCTTCAGCAACCCGTTCTATATCTATCTTATCACAAGATTCTAATATTACACTCTTACTTAGACAGTTAACAATAATCATGATGTTCTTGCATCTTTTGCTCTCAGAAAAGTCTACCACGAAATCAATGACAACATCTTATCATATTCAGTCTAGAACATCAAGTGATTTAAGAAGATCTTTTTAACAATCTTTTCATGAAATGACTGACGAGCAGTGATTGCAGTTTTGAACAAAGCATCAGATGCTATTTAAGATCTCAAGTCAGTAAAATTCTTGTGATATCATTTGATATAGCTGTTCGCGACTCAGATGATCAGACATGCATGAGTCGTGCGTCTTCTGTATGATTTGTGTGCATAATGTTTCAGACTGCAAGACTCAACATCGTCTACAAAATTAAAGAATGTCATTGTCATTAATAAAACATTCAAATATGTCAGTTCTTATATGTAGTTCTGAAGAGAATTGAGATGTCTTTCAATGTACAGCATCAGTAAGAGCTTAAAGCTGTTCATCAGTGAGAGCTGACAGACGCTACAGCTCATTCAGTGACATTTTAAAAGACACTTTAGAAGAGATGTCAGAGACATTAACAGTGCCAGAAGTGATTTAAAGTAGAAGTGCTCTGACCACTGACGCGCGAATAATTTCATGTACAGTCTCATCGTGATTAATCAGTATTTTCAGGTCTAAGATTCAGTGTTCATGATTGATTCAGTGAGTGTTCGCTGTATTAAATGACATGTCTTGCTCTCATCAGAAAAGTGTATCTGTCATGAAGTTCTCTGAGTCAGAGCGGTAGTGTATTATAAAATGAAAGTGACTAAGAAGCTCTGATCAGCGCATCTGACATTCTGTGAGCTTACAGATGATTGTGAAGTGCTTGAGATTCTTGTGATCAATTATTATCTTAAACTTTGCAACACTGTGAAGCTTAGAGTTTCATTCTTTAAGACAGTGAATTATAATGAAAAACTTCTTGTTATAGATCTTATAGTTGCACTCAGCAGAGCTGAGCTTCTTGAACATAAAGACATATGATTGTAAGACATCTTCATTATTATATTGCAGTATGACTTCTTCTGTAACATAACCAGAGGAGTCAGCTTCTATAACTGTGTCACAGTCAGAATTAAATGTCACTAGTAGAGGCGCGCTGATGAACATCTTTTTCATTCATGTAAAGACAGCCTCGGCGGCCACTGACCAGTGAAAGACTGATTTCTTCTTAATGAGCTCTGTGAGTGGTCGAGCAATCTCTGAGAAGTTTTGTATAAATCGCTGATAGAAGTTGGCAAATTCAATGAAGCTGCGTACGCTCTTCACAGTGTATGAGACTTCTCATTCAAGAATAGCAGAAATCTTTTCAGGATTCATCCAAATGCCCTTGCCCGCTTTCATAATGAAGCTCAGGTATTTTGTAGTCTTGACTTCAAAATCGCATTTGTCTATGTCTATCAGCAGGCCGACTTCACGAAGCCGCTGTAACATCTTCTAAACATGTTCTTGATACTCTTTTTAAGAGCCGTCAGTGAAGATAAGAATGTCATCTAGATACGCGGACGCGAACTCGTCAAGGAAATCTCACAGTGCTCAATTGATATATTTTTAAAAGATGCTAAGAGCGTTAGCTAGCTCGAACAGTGTGACTACTCACTCAAAGAGACCATATCAAGTTCAGAAAGCGGTTAGTCATTCATTGTCTTTGATGATGCGGATCTTATGAAATGCAGCAATCACATTCAGTTTAATAAATCATTAAGCACGCCCGATGCGAGCGAGTGTCTCATTGATAAGAGATAGAGAATATCAATTCTTCTTCGTGAGGCGGTTCAGTCCTTGATAGTCTACACAGAACCGGAGTTCATTGTCTAACTTCTTAACAAATAGAATGAGAGCTACAGCAGGAGAATTGCTAACATGTATAAACTCTTTGTCTAGTAGATCATTAAGAGTCTTACAAAGAAGAAGAAGTTCATCTCAGAACATGCTGTAGAGAGATCTTTATAAAGATTCTGAAGTCTTGCCGTCTCACTTCTCTAGTTCAATTGCATGGTCTACTTCAGGCCCTTGTAAGAGGAGTAGATTCTTGGTGGCATCGTTCTTTCAGAAGACATCTAGATATTCATGGTATTGATGTGGAAGCTTCGTGCGGGAATCAGTGTGTCTGATGAGGATTAATTTGTTAAGTGTCTTCTTAATATCAGTCAAGCTGATAAAATAAATCGCTATGCAGTCCCGCTGCATTTAGTTTTATTAAGAGCTTTTTTAAAACAGTTTGTAAGCATTCGCTGAGATCTGCTGAATGTTCATGATGCTATAAACATCGTTCTCATGTATGCAGTCTTCATTAGAGAAGATGAGTGCTCTATTTCAAGCGTTTAAGAGAACATTCTGTTCAGCTAATCAAGAGATTTCTAGCATGAGATCATAGTCTAGATTCTCTACTTTATATGTGTAGACGTTCTCTCATCAGTGCTCGCTGACATCAATGTCTAGTTTCATCATATAGCGGGTGTAAGCATCTTTCGGGTCATTGAATTCTATAAGAAGTCAGGGCTTGAATAAAAGAATACGCTGAAGATTACGACGTTTTACAATTAAAGATTTGATCATTGTGTAGTGACATAGACCGCTGTCTATCATGGCATTCACATTATATATACTATCTATCATGGTAGATACAAGAATTACATTCATTGTTATTTTTTCTTTAAA
The DNA here is from genome assembly GCA_001883825.1 of Emergomyces pasteurianus Ep9510. Lineage (NCBI taxonomy): Eukaryota > Fungi > Ascomycota > Eurotiomycetes > Onygenales > Ajellomycetaceae > Emergomyces > Emergomyces pasteurianus. The sequence goes on along the minus strand of LGRN01000199.1, from coordinate 42,213 downwards.
TTGTTGTTATACAACCTTCTCTAGCTTCTGCTGACAAATTTGCACAGAAGCTAGTCTTTTCTCTGTCTTGAAACCTCTGTTAAGACATTCTCATTATCATCATTCAAATCTTCTTCTACCGCGGCGCGGTTGGCTCGGACTTTCTTCTTATGAGAAGAAACGTGATCAGAACGGCAGTTGACAGCAATGTGATCTGTACGCTTATAATTGATACAGACTTCATGTTGTTGTCAGTCAGCTGCCTTCTCAGCTGTCAGTTTAAAAACTTAAAAGTCTGATCAAGCAGCAGAGACTCTTGCTTGAGCATAAATGTTTAAGTCCACTCAATTCATTGCATCTGTGTTATTTCTGATCACTGATGTGTTGACAGTAAAGATATAATGTCTGTCACTATCTGTCTGTATACTCTTCAGCTTTATAAGATGATCATTCAATCTTTGTAACTGAATACAGAATGTCTCATAGATGAAGACTTCTTTAACACTGACAAGAGTCTTTAGCAGTTTAAATGTCAAAGCTTTCTTTAACATGCTGATCTTTATTTAATTCTCTCAGAGCTGACTCTCTGCTTCTAAGATCTTAGTGTTAAAGTCAGGTAAAAATGTTGTAAGAGATGTGTTTCTCTGATGTGTATTCTGCAGTTAATTTAACACCTTCTACTGTGTTGCTGTATCTTTAAACAAGATATCAAGATGTTTAAAAATGTTCTCAAGCGTGCGAAGCGATGGTTCACATGTCTCTATTCATGAATGAAACTTCTGCCTGACATGATTCTTCAGTCGGCCGTACATGTACCATCCTTGATTGGTCAAGAAATCAATGACATCTTCATTCACGTCTAGCTTCGCGAGCATCTCCAACTTCCATGATGAGTATACAGTGAGGTCAGAAGCATTAAAATATATTAAAGTGCTTAGACATTCTTTTAATGACTGTGTCGCACTAGTATTCGTCGGCATCATTATAGATTCTGATGACAAAGATGTTGTAGTGTTCATAGCAGAGGTTCTTTGATCTGCTAGCTGTCATTGAATTTCTTTGTACTGATGTTGTTGATTTACATGCATATCAGCAATCTGTTGCTGCTGCAGCTTCAACATGATTTAAAGTTAAAATAACATCTCATTGACATTCACTGCCGCCGAAGGTTCACTGATATTATTCATGATGACTAATGATGTCGCGTCCTGGAATTCTTTGCTAGGAGGTTCTTCAGTTTCGAAGGAGTATTTGTATGAAAATTTCATGTGTTCTTGAGTGTCAGGACTCCTGGGTCTTTTGCTGACTGCGCGGGGCCAGGGCTACTGACAAGCAAGCTTCTATGTATGTCTAGCAGGGATTTTAGCATTCACAACTAGTTTCTCATCTTACACGTTGATGCGCGTTCGTATTGATTAGTAGATAATTGTCTTTCAATGAGAAGACAATGAACGTTTTCTAAGTGTAAGAGGCCTACGCCAAAGAGGTCGGCATATGATATAGGGCTTATAATACAAAAAGTAGAAAACGTTAAAGAGAGAAAGAAAGAAGAAGTATAGCAAGTGACTGTGCAAGATTCTTTATACACAAAGCAGAAGATTATAAATCCAAAAAGTCCGACCCACGGGTCAGACTTTTTCTGAGGGCTTTTTGGCGTGCGGTCTATTCAGTGAATATCGGCACGGCAGGCGGGAACCATGAAGCTCCCATGAGCGGAATGGTCTATCATCTGGGCATAGCCCATCACATTTCATACAAGCCAGAACCATCCCTGTATAACCTCTGAATCCTTACATAGAGCTCGCTGGTGATTGTACTTGCGAGAGAACTTTGATTTTATCTCTTTATGACGATTAACAAAGTTTTGTACCCAGCATTCACTCACTGTGAGTGAGGAATTGAGTTCAGATTTGATTGCTCGATTTGCAAGAAGAATATTAACCATTTCTTGTACAGTTCTAACCCGGGACGGCTGACCTTGCTTATTCATAGATAGAATCCATTAAACAAGAGTTTCCTTCTCTGTAAGACTAAGTTTTCAGTTTTTAGATAAAGTATCAACGCGTGCTGTATGACCTTTCACATGATGAGTAAGGGTGAAGCAAGAAACAGCATACAACTTTGCTGCAGCTCGTACACTGAAAATTTGACCTTTATTGAGTGCTTCAATAGCAAGAAGAATCCTTCCTTTCATATAGAAAGATTGACTCCTTCGTGTTGTTGACATTTTTGATTGTTGAGTTATGAGACGTGTATGTGATGAGGAAGTGGCTCGCTCGCCTATGTGGCTCGCTCGCTTATGGATTACGTTATTTATATAATTCTGACTAACTAATTCTTGTTTAGCCCTAACCCAAGTTGGTTAACTGCCTCAACACAGCCTGAAGATACGAGGTTGCCCGTCACCCCAAGTAAAGGCATGCTTCCTTTCCACGTTTCTGAGCATGTATCAAATTCTGGGAGCGGACGTTGCCGGGCACCATACATGGGTGCCTATGCCCCATTATTCCTGTCGTTAAAAATGTCATTTAGGACTTGGCAGCGACGGTTAATATCCCAATAATCCTTTTGCATTTCGAAACCGCCAAGCGTGATATTGAACGAGGTTTCCCCAGGACCATATTTTGGCCAACGGGCAAGATCAGGAAATTTCTCCTGATTCCTCTCGCCGGTCACGAACCGGCGAACATATTCCTGGAATTCTCGTGCAAGTGTGATGTCTGTTACAGGAGTGGTAACATTGTCATGGAAAAAGAAATCTGTTTGTTTCAATGTTAATAAAAAATTTTCAAAAAGGCTTACTAGACAGCACGAATAGTCAGCAAGGGGAAACGTACAACTCTGGTCTAATCCATGAGTAGCAGGCGGGACGGTCATTATGTATCGTTGGGCTTTGTTTTTATAAGCCTTCGCAGTGAAATAGGCGTTGCAGGCAAATGACATATCGGTCGTCCAATCCCATGAAAGCTTTTCGGGTTGCTCTGCTGGATACGTATACATTGACTGAATGCGTTTGATAGTGTCGTTATCAGCATAAGGCATGGTTTTTCGAACGAGCGCAGGAAATGAATCTGGCATGCCAACATCCAGTGACAATCCCATTCCTTCATTGGCCATGTTTCCAACAACCACTCGTTTCATATTCCTGTTGTATGACCCTCGTGCTAACAGGGCGGGTGGAAGATCTTTGATGTACTCCCCATCAACGATTGGTGTGAAACCAGAAAGCGGCCCGAGAGCTCCCGTACTTCCGTCGCCAACGTCAGTTATGAGAAATGAATTTACTTTAAAGAGAACTTCAGGCGATGCAGCACGCAAGCAGGCAACAGATGTGCAATTCGCGGCCTTTAAAACTTCATCAAACACAGCTTGTTGACGGGCGGGGTCTCGACGAGGCCAGATACAGGGCGATGACATGAATGCCTAGAATTTTGATCAGTCAGCTTCCAAAAAACGCGCTTTCCGGAGAGTGGACAAACCTGATCGAAAGGGAGGACTTCATGACCCCCTTTAGCTACCAGCAGGAGATTTATCATCGCTGCCCCAGCGCTTGTGCCCATAGCTGTTATTCGATCAGGATCGCCGCCAAAATTTGATATGTATTTCCGCGTCCAATCCAGCGCCGCTTTCGTATCATGCAAGCCAATATTCGCATCCATATCCTCGGATGGTGACGAACTCCAGCCAAAAAGCCCCATACTAAAAGCCAATTAATACCAACGAATCCAACTTATCTAAGTTATAACACACATACCGGTAGTTGCTCGCCACATAAATAAACTTTTGAGAAGAAGGGTGAATATTTTCGTATAAACCCGTGCCATCTGGAGCGACACCTTCGAAGTCTTTACTCCCGTATACATAACCGCTCCCGTGGATAAAATGAAGAACGGGTACGTTGTCCCCCTTTTTTACCCCTTCTGGCACACGTACATTGAGAAAGAGACAATCCTCTTGGCCCCAAGACCTGGTACCAAGTCCCAAATCAGGGAAGAACGACGGAATGGCGCTTACGCAATCTGTGGAAAATCGAGGTACGGATCCATTTTGGATTCCCTCTTGCTTCAAAGGAAGTTTTGGTTTCCTGAAGCGAAGTCGCCCGACAGGGGGTGCGGCGAACCTGATATTATTGTAATTTGCATACTTTAATCCGCTGGATGTCTTGTTTAAGGATGTTGGGACATGAATGGCATATCCTAGGTTGACTTCTGGAAATGCATCAGGATACGTTGGAGAGCCCTGGGCGGGAACTGACAAGTAGCTCAGTGCAAAGAATACAGAAATTGTTGAAAAAGGGATGAGCATGATCGATTCAGGGGAAGTGGGTTAAAAGACGGTGAAAGGGACAATATCAAATGGATAAGTGCAATGAAGGGATGAAATTGAATGACCTCAATTGTTACTTCTTCTCAGCATTTATATAGTAGTATAGTAGTGCGTCGTGAGACGCCCATCCTCGCTATGGATTTCTTTCTCGCAATGACGTCTGTTCCTAGAAACAACAGCACTGCCCTGTTCATGAATAATATTGCAATGCGTCAACGCGCGTAGGTTGGAGGCATGCAAATAGTAATTCGAAACTGTAGAAACGTTGAATCAGGTAAACAGTGCCACACGAGTTCATCGAGGCTTGTCGGATTTCTCGCATGTCGCATCTCTCGGATTTTTACATCTTGGCGCTAAGGCGAACATCACTCCAAAGCATCATTCAGCAGGGGGGCTCAATCCTATTCGGAGTTAGTCTTTGAATTCAAATTTTAACAACAGGCACAGGCACGGGGCACACACTGATATACGTGTTGTAATAGGTGCATCTCAATCGCCTTCTGCGATGCCCTCACAAAGTACTACCATTCATCACGCTTCGCCTCTTACCTTGTCTCAACAAAAGCCGAGATGCCTACCCAGTTAGGTTCATCGGAGCCGTCCTTAACTGCTGGCAGACATGCAAAAAAGTCCCGTTCGGGATGTTTCAGTTGTAAAGCCAGGAAAGTGAAGGTTAATACTGCAACTCTCCCACTTTTCAATTCTGCGGCTTACAAATATATCAAAAAGTGCTCCGAAACGCGCCCGGTATGCGAGAGCTGCGAGACCAGGGGACTCTCCTGTATCTACCCGTCCAAGGCCGACCTAAGGATCACCCGACATAGAAACTCTGCTATCAAAGCCAATGGCGCCGTAATTTTATCCTCTACCTCATTAAATCCGACCCCGACCGCGTTTAAGGTGGCCGATTTTCAATATTTCCACCACTTTTTGACCGTGGCCTATCCGCATATGCCATACGAGAGCGATGTGGCATGGTGTTCTGAAATTCCTAAGCTTGCTCACCATGTATGCTGTTTCCCGCCCATGTAAGGCCAAACAATGTATATATATGAGGGGGTGCAACACAGACATACAGGCGGATGGGCTAATACAATCAAACTACAGTATCAGCCATTGCTGCATGCGGTGTTATCCTTGGGAGCTTCCCACTCTGCCCTCCTACATCCACAATCCCGGTATAGGACGGACGCTGTGATACATCGGGGCCTAGCTTTGGCTGGCCTTCGTGAACTGATCTCTAGGGATAGGCATAGCGACGTGGAATTAGATGTTTTACTTGCGATATGCTATTCTCTCTTGTTTCAATCTGCTGAAATGGCAGATGGCCTGATTGACTTCATTTCAATGATGCGTGGGTGTGCACTGATCACAGGGCAGATTCTGCACACAGGTTCATCAAGCGTCTTCTGCCTGAACCCAGAAAACTTTCTCCAATATATCACCCGTCAACTTCCCAAAATCTCAAGCCTCGAACCTCTATCCATGGAGCTCGGGATTGCGTCTCTTACACGGCGTAGGGTAAACAGTACTTTCAGCTCATCAGAATACACGACAACCTTTGATATGTAAATACCAATGGTAGTTTGTCGCGCAGACAAAAGTAGCAGACAAGCTAAAGCATATGTATATATTTTTATTTTTATTTTTATTTTTTTTTTGGCATGGGGAACCGACGAATGTTTTTACTTGATTCAGGTAAACTAGTTGATATATAGTAAAATCAAAAAATGACTGAACCCTCTCTTCCCCCCTCGCCACACACAAAAAAAGACGCGGCCTGTCTAAGCCCAATTAACCATACGCAAAAACCAAAAATAAAAATATATAAACAAAGAAGAAGAGGAATAAGAAAAAAAAAAAAAACACAACAAAACTCCATAAGTCTCGTTTGAGGCAGAAAAACCTCCGCCAGTTACCAGCCAACCCTTCTACCCCGGCCAATTCGCCCATGTTCCAATCTGTAAATAGGGTAGATCGAGTATCATGAAAAGTAGAAAAAGAGAAAAAAAATGTTCATAATTTAAAGGGCAAAGCAAAACACAAGAAATTATGATATGTAAAAAACGAAAACAAAAAGCAGTAAACCAAACCAAACCATATTATACCCAGGAAAATTAGAGAAAAGATGAAAAAAATGTAATAAAAAATAAAAAATAAAAAATAAAAAAATAAAATAAGACAAAAGGGGAAAAAAGCATCATGAGGCTCAGGCTCAAACCACCCCATCCCACCCATCCCAAGCTCAGTTTCATCAGATCAATCGCGAATCCATGGTTTCTCGTTTCCTTCCAAGTCATAATAAAATAAATTAAAAAGCGCCAGAAACACACTTCAAAGCGAAACGAAAGACTTAAAAAAGAAGGAAAAAAAGTAAAAGGAAACAAAGAAAAAGAAAATCCAACAACCTGCAGCCCTGAGGGGTATAGAATAGGCGAATCAGTGATGAGACGATGAGTAGATAGAAAAAGAGAATAATAGAAGATTGGAGAGAGAAGAAGACAATGAAAAGAGCAAGTACACATAGGCAAACTGAGAGTCATAATAATAATAGTAATAATAATAATGAAGATGATAAAAAATTAAAAAAAAAAAAAAAAAGGAAGAGGAGTTCGTATCCTGTCTGTCCAGTCGAAAGGAAATTTACCGTAAAAACAAAAATTTAACGAAAGGGGAGGAGGTGGCACACGGGCGAACCGAGCGCAGGATATACTTCTTTTCTTTCATTTTTTTTGTTCGTTCGGAAGAAATCTTAACATCAGGGTCGAGAAGGACTTGTGCGGAAGTTTTCTCGAAATTAGACACTCCGACTCCGTGTATATGCCGAGTTTTAGTCTCATGAAAAGGAGAAAAGAGGATGACCGCTAAGGCAATGGAGAGGGAGCAAGAAATAGAATATCGGCCAGGCCAGGAACAATTAATTAGGAAGCGTTTCGACAACAAGACTGTGGAGGAGACGGCTTTTGTTTACAAAAACCAGATCTCCCTTGGTGATGATGAAATACCTCCTGCCCCCCGCCCCCGCCCCCGCCCCCGCCCAATATCGTACGTATCGTCTCTTAAATTTCATTTCTATCCAACAGGAAGAAAAATAAATATTTTTTCCCCCTGCGTATAATAAAATGTAACTTGCCCCTTATCGATTATCGACGACAAAAAGAAAATAGCTACCGATATCCGACCAGCCTTGTCCGCGTCAAAGGACGAGGAAAATGAAAGCAAGAGAGGACGAGGGAAAAGAAATGAAGAAGAATGAAGAAGAAGAAAACAAAAGGGCCAGCGGAGCTGAGAGCTGCGACCCCTTTGATTCTCATCGTGGCGAGGCGCAAGTAGTAACGGCAGGCGACGAAGGTCTGCGAAGATGCGGTGATATGCCTGCAGCAGGTTTGCTCTGAACGGCCGGCGGGGCGGAGGCTCTTTTGGCCATCAGTACCATTTTCTTTCGTAGCTCTGTGAGCCGTGTACGGATGCTGGCGACGACTATTTTTTAATTTTTTTTCCGTAAGTTAGCCGACTGGTGTTCCTAGTAGGAGCTCGGGGTATAGTTTAAAAAGAGAGGGATATGAAAGGGTAATGAACATAAATCAAATAAAATCAATCGATCAAAAAAAAAAAAAATTTACTCACGTTTAGCCACAATCTGTCGATCTTCTACCTGAACCCCATTGATAACATCCCGATCACTATCTCCACTCATCACGCCGGTTCTTTCGCCAGACCCAGATCTCCTCGACAACACTTCCCCATCATCCTCCAAAACAGCCTCCAACATCCTAATCGCAGTGACATACGCAATCTCACACCCAGGCAAATCTTCCCCCGTAAGCTCATTGATAGCCGCAGTCCGACTCATCTCCAGAGCGCGGTCATACATCAGCTTCTCTGCAGTGGTCCCAGAACTCACGACGATCTGATCAACAGATGTCCCCAGTCCCAGCCCCGCATCCGATCCGTACGAATAGTTACTATTGTTACTAGGATGCGAAGGATGATCGGTAGGCAACCGCTTCTGGCTCTCCACAAGCTTCAACCGGACGAACTCTGCTTTTCCCAGAACTTCATTGAAGCGGTTTCGGACCCATTGCACGACGTTATTCACCCGGTTGCCAACGGCAGGGCTTGTATTGCCGCTGCCGGTATTAATCCCGGAACTTGAAGATGAACTGTCACCAACTCCAATTACTTCCCCTGTATTCTTTCGCGCCCACCATGCACCAGCAATATCCATCGACTTGGCAAGTAGTGAGAGCGCCTTCACGTATAGTACCAGGGCTTCCTCGGATAATGTTACCACGGCATCGACAGTGAGCCCGCCATCAGTCGACTGGGATGGGTCGATTTCCATATCTGGAGATGTGGCACTAGGGTGAATAGCCGTCTCCGGCTGCATGGATGGAGCTATGGGGATCAGCTGTTTATACTTGACTTCTGCAAATCCATAAACAACATCACTCCGCGTTGCACACTCTTCGATAATCTGGACCGTTTTCGAGTCCTCGTCTAGCGCAACTTGTGTCTTGGCTCCGTCTCCAATAACAACAAGGTTACCATGGGGGGAAAGTGGATAGGCGGGGAATGGGTTGTATGCTAGTGGTGGAGAGCGTCCACCTTTCGTCACGGCCAGCGGGGGCGAAAATCCAACGCCGAATAATCGCCCGCTGGCCATGTTCAACGCTTTAGAAATTGCAGATGTTGCGGAAGTAGGGCTCGGGCCGTATCTCCGCTCGTACGAGCCGGGACGATTGTGGCTGGAGTCTGCTCGCGGCCTGCCAGTAACCATTTGCAAGGCACGGGTTGGGGCACCTTGTGACGTACTCGGGGAGTGGGATGTGGTGGTAGCACGCCGGACAATGGCTCCCGTTGCCGGACGTGCCGAACCCTGATTTTGTTGCTGTATACGAGGGCTTGCGGCAAGCTCATCAGCAAAAGCATTCACTTCCACAGCCCGCTTCTCTACGATGATATAGTCACGTTCAAAAGCCACTTCCTGAGCAGCACGTTCCCGCTCCAGCTCCGCAACCTTCTCGTCATATGCAGGCTTCGGAGGTGTTCCCCGTTCTACAGCGTTTTCCTTGAATAACGATGATCCGGGAGACGATGTATTCCGACTCCGTTGCCGTTCCATGGCATGTGCAGCAGCAGTTTGCTCGCCAGACTCGTGGTGTCCAGGGGATGAGGGTTGAGAATGTATATTTTGTTGACGTCCTGTCACAGCTGCTCGCTGCAAATCAGGTTTATCGCGGCTTCCTATCCGACGTACAGCAGTGGTCGGGCGTGGAGAGCTCCCTGAAACGGGACGAGGCGTGATTGGTCGCTGGCCTTCTGCTGCTTGACCTGAGGAGTGGCGTTCAGGAGGAGAGGGTGAGTACCCTGCTTCCCGAGAAGCTCGTTCATCCCAGTCCTGTCGAGGTGAGCCGGCTTTTCGTATATCATCAGCAGCAGATTTTTCCTGAGCAATAGGATGCGGGTACTCATTCACCAGACCAGGGATCTCCCCCTTAATGACTGGTGACTCAAAGAAGTCATGAAAACCCATTCTTTCCACCGGATTCCGCTTGAGCAAGTGTCTTATTGTCTTTTTCATAGTTTCCGACGCTTCACAATGTTCGGGGAATTTGATTCGATCATTGGCCTTCTCAATCTTACGAAGTAATTCCACATGATTTGTCGCTCTGAAATACGGCTTCCCAACCACCATTTCATACAGCACAGTACCCACTGACCATAGATCGGCTTTGGCATCGTACTTTTCATACCTCAGGATTTCTGGGGCCATGTAGAGAGGTGAACCACATAGCGTATCGGCAAGTGAAGTGGAAGGAAGTGACCGAGCAAACCCGAAATCCGCTAGTTTGAGCAAAGGCATGGAATCCAACCCTGCAGCCGGTGTGAATAGATCCTCATTTTCCTTGTACGAAGGGATCCGGTAGTCTCCCCTGGCAATAGACCGAGGGGAAGGATTAAGCAAAAGGTTTTGAGGTTTTACATCGCGATGGACCAAATCTCTTGACCGGAGGAAATGGAGAGCACTCGCAAGCTGCTTTAGAAAGTGACGCACGATAACTTCATTTAGACCGCCACTCGGAGGGTTTGGGTATCGTAGTATCAAATCGCGAGTTAACTGGTGCCTCACTAAGGAATCGCGTTTCTTGATAAATATCGAGAGATCTCCAAGGACGCAATATTCCATGACAAGATGGATCTCATTAGCAGTCTCTTGGCAATCTAGGAGCATCACTATATGAGGGTGATGAACTGCCTTGAGGATATTGATCTCTAATTTCAAGTTATCCTTCAGTTTATTGTTTAGTCTTGACATATTCACGGACTTGATCGCAACGAGAGTTTGGTTTCGCTGTGTTCCCATATGTAAGTATATAAACCTTCTAAATTAATGGATATATTGCCGACTCCAATGTATTCGGGGGGGTAGGGAATAGGAAGAAGAAGGGGGCACACCCACATCATGGACACCCTGATAAACCGTGGCAAAACTGCCACGGCCAATTTCCTCCAGACGGGTATAGCTGCCGACCTGCATACGTACTATATCCATTTCTCTGCGTCGTCTGGACGGTGGCGGCCTAATTGCCGGAATGGCATCCTTGGGAGAATCCATGATGGGCGGCGGATGGCACGCATACACGGGCACAAACAAGCAAATAACCAAAGGTTCTAAACCCCCAAAAACGATCACGCCCTCGACAACGGTATAAAAATCGTTTGCTTGGACCGGGGTCCCATCAGGAGCGGCTCGAGCAGCAAAGATTCAAAAAGAGAGGAGAGGAGAGGAGAGAAAAGGAGGAGGGTAGGTAGAGATCTGACGGGGAGTGACGATCTGCGGTTATCGAGAGCGTTGATGATTTCCGCAGAACTAAATTATTTTTTCAAGGCCGACAAACCGGTCACCCTGTTTCGAAGGAGGCACTGTAGTGGCAAAGGAAATAAAGGAAGAGGAGAGGAGGCTGTGTGGTGGTTGTTGATAACTCGGGGGACTGCTTGAACTAGAAGGAGAAAGAGATGAGGTCACAGGATTCTAGGCAGTATGGGGAAGCGCAGGTAAATTTTAGCTACGGAGAGCCCAAATTAAGCTAATAAAGCAGAAAGATAGGTAGATAGCCAGCCAGCTACGTACATATATTTATCATAATAAAGGAGTCCGAGAGAGAAGAGATACGAGGAAACGACAGCAGCGAGGTTTGTTGAAGGGGACGGATGGTGGTTTGAGCGAGGATGCAGGAGGACAGAGGAGGATTCGCCAGGTACCTGGGGATGACTGTGACAGTCTGGTGAGCTCTAGTACGGGGGACTGGGGACGGGTTATTTATCCCGGGTGGTGATTGGCGGATACAAAACAAGGCGACCTGCAGCAGATGAGACGGACGGGCGAACAACACCAGCAGCAGAATTCAATCACGGCGTTCGTTTTCCTTTGGTTTGTCTTTTTCTTTTCTTTTTTTTTTTTTTTTTCAATTTATTTCCTGGCTGGAAGAGCCACCTTGGCAATGATTAAGGATATGACCTACCAGTTAAGATAGACCAGGATAAGCCAGGCAGTCACTGATAATCTAGCAGCTGCCAGAATGGAGCAGCAGCATCCGCCAGTTGAGCATGAGGGGGAAGACAACCATTGATGGGATATAAAGAAGTGATAGAATGTATGTATATGGAGTACTCCGTACGGAGTAAGTAAAAGGATATCCGATAAACTACGCGAGAAGATATGATGATAAAAAACTAACTATTAACTAGATACAGTACATACCGTACGTCTCCGTTTGTTCTTATTGCCCGCAAACTTGCAGATAAAGTAACTACTACCTGATACCTGCAGCTGGGGGACAGACACTAGATGATGATAATGTGGGCCATTTTGGGGGGGGGTTTAAGCCTGGAGCGAGTAATACTACTACTCTGCATACTTCTTTAACGTGTATCCGATACCTTCATCCCACACATATGCCTACTGCAACTGGAGGTACCAGTGACCTACTCATCACCCTCCGTCAGCAGACCAACAGATGACGCCACTCCGGAGGTATCTTTCGAGGTATCTTTCTTCACCGAATCTACTGCTAGTACGGAGTACTCTGTATTCCGAACTCTGTTACAAGATTCCAACGTTGCCACATGGTCCATATGATAGCTCCACATCCCACCTGTTCTCATGTGCCTGACAAAGACAAGGCAAAAGTTGCCTGATTACATGATTAAATAGTTATGTACTGTACTGTACATTGCAATACTGTACTCCCTACATACTACTAACAGTACTTCCTCATGAGCCAGGATGATTGACGAACTAGACCTCTCGTCAGGTGCCATGTCATTGTGTTCAGGCCCTCGTCTTTCTGCTAACTGACGCATGTCTGCCTGTCACTTCATGAACAAAATTAGATAGGTTAAGTTTACTTAGCCGTAGTAACTTTGCCAACTTCAGCCCATGGGATGTGTCGTTGCCATGTTGCGTCCACATATATAGCAATATAACAATTGCGAATTTGGAAGGGGGCCCGATATAATACTATGCTTACCAGTACATACATGAAGAGCAAGTAACCTTTTTTTTCTCTGGTTACCTAGTAGAATTACGTGCTGTGCAATCCCGAAGTTATCCTGTTCTACGTTCTTGTCAATGTTTCTCATGGCAAAGAGAAAAACAAAAACGACCCAACCCCTCCCCTCCCCTCCAAAAATGTATATAACGTCATCCCTGGTAATAATACTAATAGGCTTGCACACATGTCGAGAATCTAAAACCACAGAGCAGCAACGAACAACAAAGGAAAGAAAAAATATATAAATAAAAACCTGGAACTACATAAAAGGGGGCGGGGGTCTACGGAAAGCCTAGGGAGAGCCTAGGAAGGCTAACCCTGTCTTCCTCCTGCGAAACCTTCCAAGAATTCTTTAAGGTCTAGATTTCTATCGCCCAGGGACCACGTCTTTCAGTTCTTGCATGGAGGAGCTGAAAGTTGTTTCAGGTATATATATACATATATATATGAGCTCGCCAAATCGACATTTCTACCAGCCAGCCATAGGTGGATGATATTTTTGTACTCCCTTTGTTTGTTGAAGCAGACATCCCGATGTGCAAGTAAATTTATCGATTAAATATATATATATATATATTTCGCAAGTACGCAGAAAAATCCTCCCGCTTTAGTCCTATAGAATGGAGTATTTTCAACGGAGAGAAAAAAGAGAGAGAAAACATGTATGTCACTTGCCCGAACCTAAGTACTTGTGATTTTAGTTACCAACTCAATCCAGATATCAAATCGGTAAACAATAAATATAAGTAATAAGAAATAAAAAGAGGTCGGGGTTAACACTTGTCTCCCCGGGGTGTGCGACGGCCCACGCATATATTTATTCAGAAGAGTTGTGATCTCTGCCGTCCGTAATCCTCCAAATGCCGCCCGACGGTCGAGAATCACTCGCAGGATCCTATTTCGGGTCGATATTAGCCGGCCTCTAAAACTCGGCATTTTCCAAAAAGGAGAAAAGGTAGCTGTCTGCCGTGCAGAATGAACGTTCGTAGCCGTAGTCCTTCAGCACCTGCCGCGATTCGACACTGGTGTGTAGTAAAAGGCGGGATGACCGCGGTGCTATACAAGCCGGTCTCACGTATGAAATACCATGCTAGCTTGGGTCGACCGTTTGCTGCTAGAAAAGCCATATGAGTCCAAGCTTGTTTTGTAAAAGGCACTGCGGGTGTTGGCAGCTGGGAGTCGGTGGAGGGGGAAGAGCGCTGGCCTCTGCAACCGCATCAGCGGCGGGGTTTCTGTGGATGTCGAAATTCCACGGCTCGTAGGATGGGTTGCTCACGTGTATGAGTTTGTGCCAGTCTGGAGTGAAATAGGTTATGCATGGGTGTAGCCTGAGATTCCCCAGTATGAGTATTTTGTGGCTAAGGATGTGTTGACCTTGTGAAGGTTAACTCCGCTAGGATCTTCTTCAAGATTCACAAGGTGGGGCGCGATTGCTAAGGAGATAGCGATAACCTGACGAAGTGCAGGGGGCAAACGAGAGAATGAGTGGAAAGTTTGCGGAGATTATGGAATGGTTCCAAGCTGGGAGACTATAACAGTTTTGATGTGTTATTTAATCGCAACCTGAAGAGCTGTTATTGTCGGAACAAAAATGAAGAGGTCGGAATTCTACCGTTGCCTAAACATCTCGAATTCTCTTTTTCTTCTACCTGCTTCTGCCGTCCTGAAGCAAACTTGGTGTCATATTGGCAGGGGGTATTTCCCCAAACTCTGGTCTGGGGGGTATGTATCCTCCCTCTCTCTAAATGCATCATTGACAGTTTGGCTTCCCTTCACAACAAGATGGACATGCATCCATGTATCAAATCACGGACAAGGGACTCCTTCCAAGGTCGTCAAATCGAATAGTACTATTTTTGCTTGGAAACACCATCTGCTTCCTTTTATTCCCTCTTAAGAATTCCCATGAACAAAATTCGACCAATCATATATGTTGGTGGTGGTAGGCATCCCAGAAGCATGAGCGTAGGCCGCCAAGTCCTAAATCATGTTCATGACTTTGAAATTGGCTGGGCATTACAATTGGATAAAGCATCGATGTCTTCACAGCACAGTCCTTCAAAAATTGGAAGGTATCCAGGCCCCTAGTTGAAGGATGGAGATGGACTCGGAGGCCTTTTTGCAGACTAGGGTAAATAGAATAAAAAGGGTCCACTCCTTGCTTTACTTCTCTTTCATAGAGCCAAAAAAAAAGAGAACTTCGGTTTATGAGATGAGGCAGAATGTGGATCAAGAATCTCCATAGGTTCAAGACTATAATTTGCCTTCATAACTCTCGTGTTAAGTTGGGAGTTGTATTTCAAACAAGGCGCTCTCGGGAATAGCCTGTCTATGGCGAGTGACAGAAGGCTGCCATGTTTTGTAATCAAAGGAACATTAGTCGATTAAGAACAATACCTCATTCATACTCCCCGCTAAGTTCGCCCATCTGTTCCTCCATGCGACTTATGATAGTATAATTATGAACTGATAAAGTTCCTTTATGGGCTGCGAATGTCTTTCCATGTTCAGAAATTTCTGGTTTGAAAATCGTTGGCCATCCGCCATGAACACACCAGGATTTCCAACAGTCCTGTAGTTAGTTACTCCCAATCTCAGGCTGGTGAAAAGGGGCGACTGTCTACCTACCAAGGAACCTGGCGATTAGATACCCAGGCTTTGCAAAGCCGATCATTGAGCGATTTGAAAATTCATTGGTACACTTCCAGCTGACAATATCTTAGTTACGAGACTCTTGTCGCATCGCCCACGTCTTAGCCGATGATCGTGATATGATCGATGAAAGGAATGCAAAAATTGGACTAAATAAGCACGAAACAC
This sequence comes from Emergomyces pasteurianus Ep9510, assembly GCA_001883825.1. Lineage (NCBI taxonomy): Eukaryota > Fungi > Ascomycota > Eurotiomycetes > Onygenales > Ajellomycetaceae > Emergomyces > Emergomyces pasteurianus. The sequence goes on along the minus strand of LGRN01000199.1, from coordinate 26,530 downwards.
ATCCTGAAAAGGTTTTGTCGAAGCTTGTTTGCCTATTATAGATTCACAAGTAGAACCTGCGATATCAGGTACTTCAAAGATAACCTAGAGTTTTACCCAGCTCCTGATTCCTATTTTATTTAGCACTTCATCACACCAAAGAAGAGTTTCTCTCAATGATTGACACCAGTGTTCCTAGAAGCAATTCAAAAATGACATATTTCTAACAAAAAAATCACGTTTAGGGGACGGTAAAAAATCAAAGACGAGAGATATGATTCGCGATCCGGCGAGTAACTACCAGCAAAAGAACTGGGACACAATTTTCTGTAATATGACACTACCATCCCTCTCGCAACAGATACAGAGAGGTGAGTGAAATATGTTAGGACAGCAGGTGACTCAAGTCGACCACATGCTGTAAACACACAAGGTGAATACAGCGGTCGCGAAGCCAAAATAATGCCCGTAGTTCAATCAAGTACGCCAATATGACCTAGCCAGCCTATGAAAGTAAAAACGAGAAACTGGAGGTTGATTATGCGTTCTGATGTAATGTATAAAAGTGTGATGAAGGGAAAAAGAATCGACGTCGCCAGGTTGGATTGGTCAAGAATAAAAGAGTTTGTGGACTTTGGATTCACGTGATATGTCGGAAACACTATCGGACCGGCGAATGGCTTAAAATCTCTGTCTGTTTGGGTTTTGGTTTCTTCTTCCCTTTTGCACAGTATTTTATCTTTTCCTCTCTCGAAAGGTCGCTGCTGGCTTTCTTACCGTTGCGAGTACTTCCTGTCTCGTGAAGGTGAATTATTATGATTATGATGGTTAGGCTTAATGGATCGCCTATCCAGCTTTACCGTTCGCTGCTCTTTTGTGACTATTCTATCCCCCTTACCCCCTTGGACAGAATCCCTACTCACAACAGTAACCAGCGAAGAAAATTCTCAAGAGGATAATAAAAGAGCATCTAGAGGGGGAAAAAGTTTAAGGAGCGAAAATTGAAAGGGAGGAAACAGTTAGGCTAGAAAAGTAGGATTCGAAAAACCCACAGCTTTGCCAGCATCATGCCGCCTCTCAATGGCCATCGCATGCATACTTCGTTTTTTTATAAATCAAGTGGAAGATCAAGCCCATAACAGTTTTTTAGCAGAGACTGTCGTCTACTCCACCCTTCCGCTCCAGGTACTCACGGAGCGGCGAGGACTATTTAATATGACGGACATTTTCTTTCAACTCTGGATGTGTCAGATACTTTTGTACCCTAACTTTCATTTGGATATAAATTTGCAAGATAGCTCTTATTTCAAAATATATCAATTCTATAATTATTACCACATCAATGCCCGCAAGGCTCAAGATTGTTTCAAATGTAGCAGCCGTTCCTAACCATTACTCCTATTTATAAAATAGGGAGTTCAATAAACAGGTTAGGGTTTTGTCTAGAAGCAAGAAAACTAGACTAAGGCTTTTTCAAACAATCGCTAATAAAGCCAGATATGCTAACCAAAATTGGCCGAATCCACTGGATGCAAAGGTAAAAAACAAGTAAATTAAGGACGCGGAGGAGGAAAGAAAAAAAGCCACAAGGAGTAAGGGTCAAGCAATATGGAAAGAATTATTAAAGCCGCCTCGAAGAATAATGGTTGGAGACAGGAAAATAAAAAAGTCGTGCTATCAAACTGCTATAATTGGAAAACCGGGCGTAAATCCCAGTATGGATACGAACAGATGCCCCCGGGGTTTCAAGTGCAGCTAGATTCAGGGTTCGCAGTTGTCTCTTTGGCACCAAGAGATTGAAAATATCCAATCTCTTAAGACCGACGCCGACGTTTGCGTGTGTTGTCGCTCAACATTGGAGCCCACAGTGCACAGAAAAGCCGGTCAGCATTCAGGAGACCAATATCTTCCGGTACCGGGTTTCCAAGCTTAAGGTCATCCATATGCTTCATGTTTTCAAACTTGAGATCGCGGATATGACTTGTGCTTTCTAAAGTCGGCTCATTAGATTTTTACTAGAACCAGGGAAGAAGAGAAGAACAGAAAACTTGAGCAAAATTCCGATTGAACTCACCACGTAAGGCCGGGATTGTATCCGAGAGGCTATCCACCAAATTCTTCGTTTTGTTGTCTAGTTTGTTATATCGGCTATCTGACCTGATGGTCTCGATTTTGCACCTTCGGTGAAAAAGGCATCTCAATTTCTTAAGCACGTCTTCCATTTCGGAAACTTCCTTCTCCAGTTGCGTATAGTTAACAGCATTTTCACTCCCCTGTGTTGTACGACACACGTCCACTAATGAAAGCTGTGTAGCGCTTATTGTGGCGGAGAAAAGAGTAATGATGGAGGCAATGTGGCCTGCTGGTAAGTCATCTTTTTGGCACAATAACTTGTCCACTCCGATAAGAGCTTTATGGGCGGAATGTATCGCGTTTCGGCAAACCGCATATTTTATCATTTTATTCATGAAACGTGGTACCATCATCCATTTTTGAGGCAGCTTCGCAGGTTCGGTTTGAAATATCACCTGGAGTTCTCGGAGCCCCTCTGGCGTAATATTTATGCACGTCGACAACACAGTGGCCAGAACAGCCAGCCTCATAGCAAGTAGTAGTGTCCCGTTCGCATCTTTCTGTCCCTCCATATTCCCCAGCGGCTCTAGCCAAGTTGATGGAGCGAGGTTGAGACGGCACTCCCTGAAATAATTGCAAATAGCGCCCAAGACACTGCTACTCACAGGCCCGTGAATTTTGTTCCTCTGAGAAACTCTAACCCAGTCGGAAAGAGATTTTGGGCATTGGACGATCTGGTCAACCCAAGCGGCGATGGACATAACGAAATTTTGGGACTTCCCCACTGGCAGAATGGGGAGGACCTTCTCCGACATGACGGTTGGCTTTCCATTCACTATTCCTATTCTTTGGGAGTTTTTAACGTCTTCTCGCTGAGTATCACACCTGACCCCGTTAGCAAATATGGTGCTGCCAAACCCGGCAGTAAGTTTGACCGTAAAAGTCCCAGGGAAAACCCTCTGGCGTTCATCTTTATAAATCGATTTCCAGTTTTCGGGCCATATCCGTCTTGCCATGGTGGCTATACGACGTCAGTCTTTCTTTATTACTCTTATTTTATTTTATTTTGACTGTATTTCGTTCAAAAGGGTGTATACATACGTGGAAAAAATGATCTTAACAATTCTTTCAGGTCTTCTCGAAAACATGGTACCGTGTACAGATAATGCCCTTTGCGTTCCATTATGGATTTGCAGCGGTCACAAGGTGTCCCTCCCGTACACTACAGCGTTGATTAGTACCGGAAATGCAAGATTTTCGCACTAACAAACATTTACGTACCCTTTCATGCTTAAACCGACAGTGCCAGCAACTCTTCTTTGTTGTCATTTGCTGTAATTCTCCCGTGCGCTCAGGAAGGGTTGAGGTTGGCTGGGTTGTCCCCTCATCCACATACTCAGGTGCAATCTGAAGTACATCCGGCCCTTGCGATGTGTCGTTGAGTTGAGTTCCTTGCTGCTCAACCACAACATCAACGGCTTGCCAATCGTAACTGGCGAGAGTATCACTCGAGGGCCTATGAGGCACTGATATTTCGTAGTCGTCACAACTACTAGCGCAAGTCTCACTTCCATCATCGTGATATTTGCCCCATGGGACCAACGTCTGCAGGTCTGGCGGAGCACAAACCTCCAGAAGGGAGAAGACCATATCTGAGCCCAATGGGTCAAAATAACCATCGAATTCTAGCAGTCCGGACGCGTTGACATTCAGATTCGGTGCCAAACTAAAATTGGGCGGCAGGGCATCGGAACCATAAATTTCTCGAGCCATTTCCGATATTCCTCTTGCTCTGGAAGTCCCACCGGTCTAAAAATCTGGAACTGCTGAAGCAAGATTCGACGGACTCAGTTCCTACTCGATATCTTAATCCTGTAAATAAACAAATGAGTGCGAACAATATTTGACTGGACAGTATTTAAATATTTCAAAGATAGAATGAAAGAACCAAGCCAAAATATAGGGCGTACGTGGGAAATTCAAGTCAGTTTTCTAAAAATATCGACTGACTGACGGACTACACCCAGGAACTTTGACTTGCCACAAAAGGCACTCCGGAGAACGCCTCACTCTTCACTTTGCAAATGGAAACATTGTAATAGGTAGAACGCCAATTCAGTCGTTAGCCCATCAAATAGGGCCAGAAGCATGACCCACCATCGATAGGAAGGGGTCTGTAGCAATGCTCCCTGGGGGAACATTTCCAGGAAACAGCTTCAAGAGTCTTAGCCAGGAGGCTAGGATCTCAAGCCAACGGGCTTGGGCTAAAAATGAGTTTCTCCAAATATGGCGTTTGAGTACAAGACGTGCTCTCCAAGCCTATCAACCGCTGTTCTGGTCTAAGGCCGCAAGGCGTCCATCCATGGCAGAGGTGTTCGCGGCAAGGCAAAAAGCTGTTGTGGAGACGCTCAGCTCAGTTCAGCATTTGCTCCATACGGAGTACTCCGTGGTAATTCTCCAATAGACATTCAGCACTCAGAACTGGTGCTTCTTGAGAATAATCAGACATGGGTCTCGAATGTCACGGTTAAAAACGGCGGGGGACTGATTCGCTTGCTTTATCCATCCTGCTCTTTGTGCGCCGCCCGGGCCAAAAAAGGTCAATTTGCATCGTTTCTCGCAGACCCCGTAACCCCAGCAACCAGCAGGCATACGCATTTTGTTTTGTCCTCCACCTTCTTCTTCCTGGGTGCCCGTTCTCTGTCGCTGGCTTGCCAATTACGTGGGCTTGGCATTCCCTGGTTCGCACAACAGAGCGTTAGGCTGGCAGGGCGAGCAATATTCTGGGGGCCTTGTGGTGGTGGGTGGTTGGAATCTGGCGGTGACGCCCTACAAATAAGTAAAACAAAGAAAACTGTCAATGTAAGTGTGCCTTCCCATAAACAAAGCTGGTTGAAACTCGATGAATATGGGTCTTTGGCAGGAATATAATCCTTTGCCCTCGGCGGAATATTTTATGTGAGGCGCGGACAAGGCGACAATTCGGGCAGCCAGTCGCACCATTTCTCATCTTCATCTGCGATGTCTGATTGACGCCTCGGCAGAAAACTATTTAGCTGCACCAATTAACCCCAGTCAATTGGGACTCCAGATATTCCTCTTCAAAACGCTCCCTCCAGTGCAAACGCTATTGACACGGCGTCCGAGCAAGATAAATTATTCAAACAAATTGAATCGTGCATATAATGTCTGCACCTTAGCAACCACGGATGATGTCAAATTGCCAGGTTATTCCCTAGGCATGGCCCCCGGGTCGTCGAGAATGCGTGCACGCTCTGACGAGGCACTCCGAAGCCAACTCCTTTCTCATTCCAAGATATTTCTCCTTGCCACCACCACCACCTCCTCCTCAGTTCTCAGGAAGATGCAGAAATTGCGGCCTCGTTTATCCCTAGGACACTAGTCCCCTGCACTGATTAACTCGCTGTGCATTTACTGAAACTTCTGTACCACTGCTATTGACCAATATGGCACCAGCTAGGGAACAAAGATCTCTTTGAGCTCCCCTGCGGCCATGATATTACGTCGCCCAAAAACGGACGGCGACCTGGCAATGGAGAACGTGGGCCTGAAGCGACCCTTCCATAATTCTTTGGACTCGCAATGTTAATTGCATTTATTGATATCTTGGGAGTTCCAGTTCAAAGACATGACGTTGCCTTAAAGATTTCAAAACTGGGGTTGCCCTATAGCGACCAAGGCCCTTTCAGATGATTGGGACACACCAAACCAAGGGCTTGATAAGGCCACTAATTTCGCCGTTGGCATCAACTTGGTCCGCGTATTCCTGTCTTGGGGGTTTTGATGTCAATAAAGGCTTTGGTCTTAGAATTTCGACTGTGGGGAAGGATACTCAGATGTGCACTCCTTTACGGTACCTGGGTTCCATTGACAAGTATACGACAATACTGTTTATCCGTTGGATAATAGCAGAATGAAAATGTTTTGAGTTCCATCAAAGTCTTCCCTAGTGTCCACCGATTACCCAACCTGAAGCCCTAAATGGAAAGAATATGTACTCCGTATGTAGTATGTAAAAGAGCAGACTTTCTTACCACCTTACACGTAGCAATGAAAGGGAAGAAGAAGAGGAGAACAATCAGTTTACATATGTCAAGTTGAGGCGTTATCAGAGAGATATAATATCATCCATAATGCAACGTCTTTGTCACAAATATCTTCGGCTTGTGCCCTTCTTGGCCAGCTAAGGGCACCATACTGCTAACAAAGCGGTGTGAAAATCCTTCAATAACAATAAAATTATATATACTTCGTGTTCGATATCGCATCGCACCTGGTCCAAGGGATGTGCCTATCCATAAAAGGTACGAAATGTAACGTAATCGGAACCATACATATACGTACAACGATTGAGTTCCAAATATTCCCCCTCCGAAACATGGATATTTACATTTGCTGCTACACTATTTGAATATGCCTGATTCGCAACGGATACGAAGGAGAGCTTTCCAAAAGAGTAAAGCGGCATATATACCTATGTAGGTTCAGTGGTCAAGCACAGCATTCCCCATCCGTATGGTTAAATTAAAACTGATACTGGCGAATAGTTTGCTAGTTCGCAACAGGCAATGTTTGCCTTGCGAAATGGCGGAGTGAACAGGCGGTCAAGCTCACCCCAGTGAACATGAACAATATTGCGAAAATATCAGTCTCAAGATTCTCATTAATCGCGTTGAGAAGAGATTTGCAGATTGACATGAAGATTCAGCATAAAGGGAGTCACGATTCTTTCTGAGACTGTATATGCCCAGTCCGGCTAGAGAGATGGTTAATATCTCCAAGCCCATACGGAGTAGATAATACAAATTTCGGCTTTTGATTTATATTCGCAGCTCTTTTCCACTGCAGGAACTTTCACCTCACCCCCTCCTTTATTTCCATTTTTCCTCCCTAAATATATTAGAAATCTGGGGAAGGTTCGAAGACTTGATAGCTGTGTGGCTGCGGTTTCAGAAATCGTATTTATGTCCGACACAACCCCTACTGGTTCGCTATAATTCTGTTCAGGCGGCCTCGTTCAATGGCTCCCCGCAGCATCCACCGGATTACCAGTAAAACGATCCATATTATGTTCCCTGGTCGAAAGTTTTAAGGTAGTTTTGGTACCTCTTGGTAGGAAGCTTCGTTCCAGATTCTTGTTGTCAGCAATCGAACCAGCTGGATGCCCACAATTATTTGTACACGCACATAGCTGACTTACACCGGTCCTCAAGGCCGAACAGATGTAATACACCCATTGATACTTTGTCTCCCATACCGTCCGTATCGAGCATAAGTTTCCATGGATTGCTAACATATTTATTCCAAGTAAAAATTGTCTTGCATGAGACGGAATATATTTTTCGGATTTCGGGATGATCGCAAGTTATTACATAATCCATGAAGTCATACTCTCTGCTTCTGATTGGCCAGTTTGGACCAATGAAGGTAATTCTCGAGCTTTGTATTGGTCGGCTCAAACCTCTCCCTTTGCCCCTGGGGGTACCTTGGATGACTAATTCGGGTGTATTCGAATTTGCACCGCGCTGGAACATCCAGTCATTGTCGGTTATACCATTCTCCCCAGCCTCAGTTCTTTACATCGTGTTCTTTTCCTGCCTCAGCACCGCTAATTGATCTTCTTGTTGTCTTCCGCCCGTCCCCCCTTTCTCCAAAGATGGCTTCTGCCGCTAGAACTTTCACCAGGGCTTTTGCTCGTGCAACCCCTGCCAGCTGCACCACGTCTTCTATCCGATCTTCCGCTCGTCATACCGCCCGGTTTGCCCTTCCTGCCCAGACATTCCGAGCTGGATCTCGCAGGGGGTATGCCTCTGGACCTGAGGGAGGAAAGTCTTCCAGCAACTTATATCTTGGATTAGGTGCTGTCCTGCTTGGAGGTGCCGGTGCCTTCTATTACCTGAATAGCGATGGACTAAACGCCTCTGCAAAACCAACTGGTCCTTTCACTCCAACCAAGGACGATTACCAGAAAGTGTACAATGAAATCGCGAGGCTCCTGGTAGAAAAAGACGACTATGATGATGGCAGCTATGGGCCGGTAAGCTGGAAAAGTTTACATGTTCGCTACGTTTATCATTGATATCTAACTCTTTTTCGTTGTAATTTTGGAACAGGTTCTTGTCCGATTGGCATGGCACGCGAGTGGCACCTATGACAAGGAAACTGGCACGGGAGGAAGCAATGGCGCAACCATGCGCTTCTCTCCTGAAGGTGACCACGGGGCTAACGCTGGTTTGAAGGCAGCTAGAGATTTCCTCGAGCCAGTAAAGGGTAAGGGGGGAAAACGGCACTTGCAAAACGTGTATTGTGATCCATTTCACTAACTCTATATTTAGCTAAATTCCCATGGATCTCGTACTCCGATCTTTGGACTCTTGCTGGTGCTTGTGCCATCCAGGAGATGCAGGGGCCGACCATTCCGTGGCGCCCTGGCCGCCAAGACAGAGACATGTCGGCCTGCACCCCCGACGGACGTCTTCCTGATGCCTCCAAGGACCAAAAGCACATCAGAGCTATATTTGGGCGCATGGGCTTTGACGACCGTGAGATGGTTGCCCTCAGTGGTGCTCACTCTCTTGGGCGTGCCCACACTGACCGGTCTGGCTATGATGGTCCGTGGGACTTCAGCCCGACTGTTTTCACGAACGAATTCTTCAGACTGTTGGTAGAGGAGAAATGGGACTGGAAAAAGGTACGTAAATAGATGTTCTTTGACCATTAAATGTATCTTCCACGCACCACTGACCAAAAAAAAAAAAATTACAGTGGAGCGGGCCCGCCCAGTACACCGACAAGACTACTAAGACTCTTATGATGCTTCCCACCGACATGGCCCTTGTAAAAGACAAGGAGTTCAAGAAGCATGTCGATCGATATGCCAAGGACAGCGAGGTCTTCTTCAAAGAGTTCTCGGATGCGTTCGTCAAGCTCCTCGAACTTGGTGTGCCCTTCACTTCCAAGGCTGAGGACCGCATCCATTTCAAGACTTCCGGCGACTAAATTAGCTGGTTTGTTTCTTCCATACCCGCGAAGCAATACCTTTTTGGCTTCCGATCGGTCGATGACCGATTCCTCCTTAAACAAAGCTAATTAATTTGTTCTGACACAGTGCCGTCATATCCTTTTTATTTTCATTTTTTAGGTTTTTTTAACTTTATTTTTGCATTCTATCTTAACTTTTTTTAATGCACCTTTTTTTCTCATAGCAATTTTGCGCCACAATTATAGATTACAAAGATCTCTCTACTCCTGTTTGTCTCGGTTTCGAGTATTCCCCTCGTTCCTCCTTTGTACTGTACAACACACCTCTCATATGTTCTGGCGGCGTCAATTTTGAAACAGGATAAAAATAAAATGTAAGTAGAGGACTGGACGGGCAATAGAAATTGCGAAGGTAGATGGTGCTTAGAATATTTGCATCCAATATTCAGCAAAATCAAGACTGAGAAATAAAAATTTTAACACTCGAGCTGTCCTCTGGATTATATTTATATTTTATGTTAGGTGATGAAAGCGTAGAGTATTTGAGAGGCACCAAGGGTGCAAAACATTAATCAGTCCTAACCTAAAAAAAGTTTGTCGCCTGCAGCACGAAACCCACCACGATCTTTTAATTTACACACCTCAAAAGGCCGCAACGGGGCAAACATCACCAAAAGCCATGGCCCGCATGCGAATATGAGACGGACCATGATGCATCTTAATGAGACAAAACTCGTTCCCCAGCCATCATTCACCTTAACCACCAACCCATCCTCAGCTCCCCAGCCTCACCTCACACCACAACGATGACAACTGGTACACCACCAACTCACTACTCAATCCTCAACATCCCATACCCGCCTTCTCACTCCCTTCTCAAGCAAGATGTAAAAATAGCCTACCATCGCGCGCTGCTCAAACACCACCCCGACAAAGCGGGCGCACCCTCATCAGCCAACCCCGCCAAAACCCACCCCACCAACACAGACTTCAGGACTAACAGTACCCACAATGGTACAAACTCCAAGTCGCCATGGATATATGATGGAGAGCTGATGGCGGCATCCAATATAGCTACCGAGGCTCGAGCTCCATCTCCAGCTGGCACGGATAAAGACATGCAGCTACCGCCTCTTGGATACACAATCGACCAGATAGCAACTGCGTACAAAGTTCTCTCAGACCCTGTCGCACGGGCGGAATATGATCGTTCCCTTCGCCTGTTAGGGATCAATGGCAGCAGACATCGACCTGGGCATGGAGGTGATGATGCTACGCCCTTTAGAACAGGCATGGAGGTTTTTGATTTGGATGATATGGAGATTGGGAGTGCTTCTGGTTCCGGCTCTGGGACAGGCGGCGCTGACAGCAGTGATGGTGCATGGTATCATTCCTGCCGATGCGGAGAGGAGAGGGGATTCTTGGTGTTGGAAGAAGATTTGGAGAGGGAAGCGGAGAGGGGAGAGGTAGTTGTTGGTTGCCGTGGGTGTAGCCTGTGGGCGAGGGTGGTGTTTGCTATTGACAACGGGGCTGAGGATGAGATAGAAAATGACCGGCTTCTGTGACGGTGAGCTGCCGTTTGGGATCGATGGAACTTTCAAAATACGACTACATATGGCGCCTCCCCTTCCGAAGTCCACCACCCTAGCGGGGAGGATATGCTGGCTGGGAGCATCGACCGCCATTGGTCTGGACCTTTCAACGCCATTTAAAGGGCACGCCTGCAACGTGGAGAAGTAGTTAAGGTCAATTCATATACGAAATCGAGTTTCTTAACTTGCGATTTCAAGAGGGATGGGCAGGGTTATTTTGCCCCCGCACATTCTACTACGGGTAACATCCCCGCGCAGCCGTTGCAAGCCCTTCGACCTCTGACCCAGAAGTTGGGCCCTTCTATTGTCTTGTTCTTGGGACTTTAGATATCCTCTCCCCATGAAAAGCCCTAAATCAGATCCGATGCCCAACAGGTTTGGATCAGACATAAAAGGGGTCTCAGACGCGGTCTTCTCTACTTAGAGCAAGATCGAGCCCGAGACAATAGTAGAAGATTTTCCCCCGTTGTTATACGTAGGGTAATTTATACTCCAGAAATATTCCAAACAGTTAAGGTATTTGAGCAGTCAACTGGTTGTTCCTTTTTCTTCTTTCATGTCAAACATATCACAATAAAATAGAATAAACCAAATAATGTTATACAATGATAAACAGTTCGAATATTTTCCCGTACATGTTTGTATACTCATGTTGGGCCTTTGCCTGGATACACTTTTAGAGCTTGATTACACACCAACTAAATAATTACCACACAAAAATCAACCAAGAGAGCTCTCCCTCGTAACCACAACCTCCTTCCAACCCGTCAACTCCATTTTCCCATCCTCCAAAATGTCGAAGATAATCCACGTATCATCGAAAACCCAGTTTTCGGAACTTCTCAGTTCATCCTCAATTGTCATAGCAGACTGTAAGTTGTTGTCCGCCCGTACATAGCTTTTGGCTCATCGTACTCCAATCCTCTACCCCTCCTTACCCCTCCCATCAGTCCATGAAACATCCCAGTTTGACTAGACGTTATACCAATAGAACAATGGGGGAAGCTTGTCGGATTTCATTACTGACCCTGTTTATTTCCTTTTAATTAACAACAGTTTATGCGGATTGGTGCGGGCCGTGTAAAGTGATTGCGCCACTTTTCGAGCAACTTGCAAACAAGTTCTCGCGCCCAAACAAAGTATCGTTTATAAAGGTCAATGTTGACGCGAATCAAGATGTGGCACAGGCTTACGGAGTCACTGCGTAAGTTGCAAATGGGAGATGGATGATATCTTCCGCCCCTTTCATCTACCTATCTGTTGTTATCCTCTTCAGTTGACTCTCGGATTCCGGCTACAACTGCGTCCGCTTTCCTCCTTTCCAAAGGACAGTTCCTCATTGAGGGAGGTAGACTGCTAACTCTTCGCGTCATATCTATGGAATCCTAGCATGCCTACATTCCTAATCTTCAAGAATGGAGCCGTCACTGATTCGATCCGTGGTGCAAACCCGCCACTCCTCACAGCCAAAATCCAAGAATTCGCCTCGAGTGTAGGATCCAACGGCAGCGGAGCAGACAATGCTGCGGGCGAGGCTAGCGGCGGCAACGGCGGTGCATCGTGGTTGGGTGGCAGCGCTCCCAAGGGTTACTCAGAGCTCTGTGACCAGATTGAAATCAAGGGCATAGATCTTCTCAACTGCGACAACCAGGTCGGACCCGGGAGATCGTTATTCGCGGCAGAAAAGCCGTCGGGCTTCTCTACTACTGGGACCAGCGGGAATGGCAAAGATAAAGCCTCATCTACGCCGGACTGGGTGGAGAGTGACACAGACGAGCAGCTGATGTTATATATACCCTTCCAGTCGTCTATTAAGATTCATTCGTTACAGATCACTTCTCTCGCGCCTCGCGGAGGTGATGGTGATGCTGATGACGATGTTCCGATGCGGCCCAAGACGCTTAAACTATATACCAATCGCACGCATATCATTGGGTTTGAGGATGCAGACGACGAGACCCCAACACAGGAGGTAGAGTTGAAGCCGCAGGATTGGGACGAGAAGACAAAGACGGCAACGGTCGAGCTACGGTTTGTCAAGTTTCAACGCATTACATCACTAGTTGTATACTTTGTAGACGGAGATGGGGATGGAGAAAGGATCCGAGTGGACAGGGTGAGGATATTTGGTGAAGCCGGCGAGAGGAGGGAGATGGGCAAGCTAGAGAAGATTGGGGATGAGCCAGGAGAGTAAATATGAGGGACGGGCGTGTTTTTCAACTGTTTAATAGGGCTTGTCTGGCAGCCACAGGATTCATGGATGGATGGATGTCTTGAAGGATGGCTTAACTATTTAATTCGTCCTGTATCCATTAAACTTTTTTATTTTATAATTTTTTAGAGTCTCGAGGGATCAGCAATTAGTGTGACGTGATACGGATTTTTCTTCCTTTTATCATCTAGCAGTCAAAGATCAAATACCGGTGTCTAGCTACTTGAATATAAAACCAGCGGAGTGCCTAAGCGGTAAACATGCGCTTCCATGCAAAGGGAATGGATCTAGCCTCCCGAGGTCAGGCATCTGAGTCTTGCGTCCAGCAACTTACTCCCACCCCTTGGCAGGCGTTAAAACGCAGATAACTAGAGCCAGCTATCATCATATATATACGGAATACTCCGTATATATGAAAACTTTTGTTCGATCCCAAACCAAATGGCCATTTCCTCAATGAAAAAGAGGATGTTTTAATAACAAACGACCAGTAAAGTAAGAACCGACGTGCAATTTCGTTGTTCTGTGACGCAGCCGACACCTAAGATTTTTTGACTCAATCAAACATCACAAATAAAAAGCGCATTTCTCGAAAGAACGGGCTTTTTGATGTCTAGGCAACACGGGTTAAAGGCTGCGTCGCCGCACGAAGAAAGAAAAAAGAGAAGAAGAGAAGAGAGAGAGAAGAGACGGCGGAAACTTTTTTTATACCAGAGTTTGTGTGGGTTAGGGAGCGGGAGGAATAGTTTTTCCGGAGCAGGCTGCTTTGGGTTTAGGTTAGATGGTTAACTTACCGAGCCAAGTTTAGGTTGAAGTTACCAGCCTTTCAGGTTCTAGAAAACATCATCTGTTGAGTACGGGGCGAGCAGCAAGCATCCCGATTTTGCATGCCCAAGCACCTTTCTAGAGTGTTTCTGATCTACTTCGGCAATCTCAGTTTTGGCATTTGTTTCCCTTCGCTGTGGAAAAAAAAAAAAAAGAAAAAAGAACAAAGAAGAGAAAATGGTAAAATAAGGATGTGCACCAGAAGACCACGCCATGACGTAATGGCATACAAGCGAGAAAAATCCTGGGCAAGAAAAAAAAATATAACATCTCGCACTATATTTTTTTTAGCTTCCTTTTTTTTTTTTCTCCTGATCTTTTTCCCTTCCTATGGTCAATGATGAGCGATATGCGACCACGGTCGTGTATTTAATCACATATATAGGAAGAGGATGAATTGCTCTCTTTTGAGAGCTTGATATCAACTGACACACTCTGAGGCCTGGTTCTGTTGGTTTTTCAACCACTCAATTGGATTTATTTGAATTTGTTCTTTGACTCCCTTTTCCCTTTGTTTTGAAGAACATCCGGTGTACGGAGTATCTTCACGAAGATGACTGCCATGTCGAAACGGTTTCCACATTGTCAAAGCCATCAAATCCCTCTGGGTTTTATTTCCCTGGCGGAGTTTGTCATATCTTTTTCACCCATCTCGAATTTGCGTTTCATTCCACATCCTGCGGGAAGCGCGAGCTCCAAAAATTTTTTTGCCGACTTTTCCGGAAGTCAATCTGCTTTGGACTTGATGACTTATTTGCTTCTCCTCTTCCACCTAAACCTTAAGCTTCAAGCCTCGTTATACTGCTGCTTTTTCTCTCCATGTTTTACTGGCAAGCACTACAAGAGAAGGATAAGAGGGATGCGATACTGTTGATGTCAGCCGAGGCAAGCTCTCCTGTGTGATTCCAGCCCCTCTTCCTCCAGTGTTTACTGGTGGTGATTGAGCTCTTTTGCCCCAGTAGCCGACAGTTGAATACTCCAGGCTATATCATTTAGCCTTACTGTCCTAGGGATGACTGGGATACCTCCCCTACGCCAGCCATGGGAATTGAAACTCGCTCGAATCATCCGCTTTGAAGTTTTATATGACTAACCCTCTCTCGGACTTCATGGGACTGCAGATGATATGGAAACGTAACCAAAGTCTCATTGGGCTGCTAGGACTCTGGGAAAAATGTTTTTGGCAAGGGTAGCAGCTACTGGTTTATAACGTCCGCCATAGTTCCCGTGAACGGCCACTAAACTGTTACGAAGGCCATCAAGGAACCCTCCGAAGGGACCTAGGGAACACCGCTGCTCTTACACCAACTCTCTTGGTTTGCTCAATTCATCTTGCCGCAACTTGGGAATCTCTCTAGTAGCGACGGAATGTCATGTTGAATATGCAGATCAAAACTTGCTCATGAAACTACGCGTTCATGATGGCGTCTGCAAATTTTCCATTATAAAGGTTGGGCTCTTCCATCTCTGCATCGAAGAGTTGCTCTTCTTTCCAGTTTAGATCCTCAGAAGTTACATAGGCTTGAGCAGGAAGACCTGGGGGGTTTAAGACCTGGTTTAAACCTTGCACGCCATCTGGCCCTTGCCCACAGTCTGTTCAAGTCTGCTGCCCCTCAGCTGTTTTAGACTCTGGTCATTCCGGCTCCCTCCAGCTATATCCTGTTCAACAATCTATCTGCTTCAATATACCACCTTTTTGGTTATGCCCATTTTATACACATAGTCCGTTTAGCTGTTATCAAGCTACTAAGCTGCTCTCGAACCGAGAGCCATTTTTCAATTTTTTCCTTTCAATTTTTTTTTCTGTGGCATATAAAGCTTCCGAGCACCACTGTTCCTTTGCGAGTTTTCAGTACCTTGACTTTGAAAACTGGGCTCCATTGACAAATTTCGCAGCGACGCTTCATTTTCGCTGTAGAAGGACATTGAAATGCTTTTTTTCTCTTTCTTTTTTTTTTTTATTTTTTAGTTTTAATCATTCCAGGATCCGTAACATATAAAAGCATCAGCAATCAAACACCGTATGGAGCCCCGTTTCTAACCCCAAAAATTCTGTCTTTCTCCCTCGGTCTGAACTAATGATAATTCAGAGAAACTATTGGCATTTTGGATAATTCTTATTGGAAAAAATAGCTCGTCAGACGAATAGCATCTTGCGGACCAAACATCAGGCACAGTTAATAATGTCCGAAATAACCATCTCTCAAAACAGCGCTGTATCGTCAAGCCCCAAACCTGGATCTTTCCAATGAATCTGGGGCTGAAGCTCAACTTATTGGTCCACCACAGTCAGTGAGCGTGCGGAAAATCAGACATCGTTGTGATGCTCAACGAAACTGGTAAACGCTTGGTTTGGACCAGAAGCGGAGGCAGAAAGTTAAAAGGTTACAAAAGCAACGGGTTATGGTTAAAACCCAGTGCCAAAAAATAACAAATGAAAAGAAAAGAAAAGTTTTACCCATCTCACGGGCGACCTAGGCTTGAAGCAGCAACATTGTTATCAATGTGAAGACATAAGGTTCAATGGTTAGCTAAAATTTTAGGGAAATCTTTTGGCATTGCGTACTACTAATCATATGGGGAAACGATAGAGCATTGTTCGAGGATACATTGGGACTAGTGCAAGTTCCACTCATCAACAGGGCCTCTCAAAAAGAGCACGCACAAACTTCGACGACAAAAGTTAATGAACGAAGTTCCCAGAAAGTTCTCCCTGGAGGAACGAACGTTCGTCCCCATTAAGTTCCCCATGACGGGAAAGGCAACGGAAGCCGAAATTCTGCGCTTGATGGACCGCTCCACTGGGTTCAACGACTGGCACTGACGGTCACACTCCTCAGAAAATCTCGAGGCTCATCATGTTGTTGTCATCATCATTATTGTGCACCAGTGCGGCGAGGGTGGACAGTTATCCTGGCGTCTTGATATGAAAATCCAAGCCAGGAGGCGGACTGCCACAACCCTCGGCTCAAATAAACTTTGGAGGCCCAAAAAATGGAGAGGGGCGAGGTAATCCGTATGGTTCTTGCAATATGGTTTTGCGGGGGAAATAATTCCTGAAAACAAGGAGATGATCTGATGTGAAGAGCAAAGAGGAGCAGAATTGCGGCTACTTTCTCATACGGAGCACAGTGGGGCCAGACAAATAATTAGTCTAGTGCCTCCGAGTCCAGGCTAGCGAAGTGTCCACTCTTGTGGTATTGCTACCTGCTAGAGCCGGCACTTCTCAGAGATGATCAAGCAATCGTCCCAGAAGGGAGGAAACGCGCTGTTTTTCGGTGATATTGGGGATCTCACGTGGAGCCGGAATGTTCTCTCTCTCTCAGAAGTCCGAAATCCAGTGCACTCTGCTTCCCAAAAGTAGACCGAACCGCACATCCTCCGTAAAGAAAGTGTCTTCTGAAAAAGCCTGGCCAATGAGGGCAAATTAGGACTCCTTAGCTTTGTCCCGGCTGAACGCCACCTTTAAGCCATCACCCAACGCCTGGGTTGACTCTGATGGTCGGTCGGTCAACTTTCTGTTCACCAAAAAATGGGTCAGGAACCAGGGACTAGCGCGGCCAGACTCCATTAAGCCAGAAGGGCAATTTCGCACTGCACAATTGGCTGTGCCTGAGCTTGCGCTAGAATGACACCAAAGTGTTTCCATCTTGTGTTGACCAGTCTGGCGAAGAATTGCCTGTCACTTCTGGTAGCATGGTGTGCCGTATTATTATTGGGTGAGAAAGCTGATATTCTTTCCCGCGGTAATCCATGAGTCGCAGAGTGCACGAAGGGTATGATGTCGAAATTTCTTTGTCTGTGTGGCCATACTACTCTTCGCGTTATTCATGCAATCGGGTCATATTTTTGTTTGATATGTTCAGAGATGTAGCATGGGGGAATACTCCGTATTGCCCATCCGATGATAGCCTGGTTGAACAGGTATGCACGAGCATTTGTGAATAAATTATTTATATTTTGTGCATATAAGTGAAGTTATCCAGAGTTTTATTCACACGCGCAACAGCGCTGACAAAAAAAAAACGAGGCCGTTGAACTTTATCAAGGATCGATCGCAACGCTTGCCGCAGCCGAACGCGTCCTGGACTCCTTGGACGGTTCGGTCCTTCGCTTCTCCATAGCGTGAGGGTTCGGAAAGAAATTACTCCGTAAACCTGATAAAAATAAACAGGACATGCTCCTGCAATTTGCTGAGTGGAGGACGGAAATTATTCCCACATGGGGTAGTGGGGGGGTTGAGTGCATTCAAAAAAATAAAAATAAAAATCACTGCACCCAAAAAAACCCCTGCTTCGAAAACCCGATGTCTGGGAAGCAAAAACAGAATCAGATATCATGCCCATGAGGGCCTCCTGAACTTGGTTTCTCGCTTGATATGTATGCCCAAGTGATCGGCGTGTGCTGCATGCACGATGCCATTTTCGCTCCAGCACTGTCTACTAGTTCCAAGGTACGAATAGGGCTAAAATGGTTTGGCTTGAACCTTGAGCCTTGAGTCGCAAGCCAAGAAACGGGAAATGGAAGGACATCGGAAAAGGAGAACGATACTGGATTGGCGACTCGTCAACTTGCTGTGTTTCATGTTCGCTGGGTAGACTACTAGCTGGACGCGGGCTGCTCGGCACCCCGAACAGACGAAACTGGGGTTCAGCCGCGTAAACTTTCTCTGCATTTGCGAAAATTCGCCAGAGTGTCCACTTGCAGTAGCGTGACATGGGGTGTTAAGCGGGCAGAAAAGAAAAAAAAATACAAGATAGAAAAGCCATTTTTGGTTCCAAGGCATAATACGCAGTAGCTGGCCGATGTGTGTGGAAGCTCGTTGTAGGGCTGTTCGGGAAAATGGCAATGGCAACAACTCCTGGAACAAGGAAAAGTTATTAATGGGCATCAGCATGAAAGATGAGAAAACTTGCATTTTCACTTCGAGATATCGGCTGTCGCATCGTGTAAAAGTTCAACCATCCCTCTCCAGGCTAAGTGTTGTAAATCGCTATGTCTCTGCCGAATAAATTACTTGTTTCTGCTTTTTTTTTCCGCTCCGCGTATATACGCAAAGATTGGACGAGTCGGAGTTTCGACAGATGCATATGCGCGACAGCAGGCAAGATTTCTCTCCGGGAGTGTGCTTGCCTGAGGCTGGTAATTACCCCTCAATATCAGGCCCCACCGATCATTGAGCCCGGTTTATCTGGCTTTTGAAAAATGAAAGCTGGCGTCGACTTGAGGCATTTCGTCATTGTCATTCCATTGAGAAAATCTCGCTCTGCGGGATGCTACTCGCTTGACCGATTCATGTAGCTGAATCATCCCTTGCATGAAATGCACAGGTATGAAATCGACAGCAAGATGTACTCACTGTACGTGCATACAGTGTCCCTGTGATTCATCGGAACCGGAGGTGAAAATCGATATATTCAATTCCCGATATTTGGACCAAGATACGACGAGTCCGAAAATAAATTGGCGCAAAACACGAAACAAATTCTTAAGATCGAGATCTCTGTTAGACCATAGAAGAATCCTGACTACAAAGGGCTGTGAAACCCTTTGTTTATCTTCTTGATCAATGCTACAATACCTAGCACTGTCAGGGCAGGAATGCAGTGGGACATTTGGCGTGAAGAATCGTCTAACCCACTCAATGTACGCAAGCATGACTGAGGGGCAGTTTTTCTTTCTCCCAGGGGCTTCTGTTCCATCCAAATCAGGGACAGTAATGGCTTGTGTTGTGTGCAGCCGTTTTGTCTCGCGTTCAGGAGTTCTATCTCCAGACACTCAGGGAAAGGGAGGTAGGGAGGTGGGGAGGAGGCGGGGGGCAAGAATCAACACAACATGCTGTTGTTTCTGGTCACATGTGTATGCTTAACGATGGAGTTTTGATACTTACTTGATATCTGGCCAATCCATCCTGTAGCGAGAAAGTTGGGTGAAGTTAAAATGCAGCTTTATCTATAAATTGGACCTACCCTTTGCATCAGGGGTAGGAAGGTAGGAATAACAAAGGGCTAGAAGAAACAATTTTTCTCTTCTTACGAGATATACATCGTGTGGAAATTTATCTAACTCCAGTGCAGGTTACTCGATGCGACTGCTTCCCCCATGCCGTCCACGATCCTATTCATAGCAAGATAATTTGGTGGGGTGATGGCAAGTAGGTAAAAGAATAGTAGTACAAGATGAACCAATTGTAACAGTTGTGATTGATTACTTGTATGTACCTCTGCTTCCTTTGTATTCCGTTTCATCTGTGCTCAAAATTAAAAAATAAGCATTCCCACATCCATTGACTAAGACACATACGCATTCTCATTTGCTTCATACCTTCATGTCCAGGCCGTCAAATTATATTTGCTCCCAAACAAGCCATATATTGCACCCCATGTATGTCAATCACCCACGAACCATGTATTCCCTTTCCAGGCAAATTATCCCATTGGATACGACTTCGAAGAGTGCCCTCCGAAGTTTTAATAAAGTCAATTGAGTTTCTCAAGCTGTTTTTTTGTGGTTTTGGCTTTGGCTTTGGCTTTGGTTTTGGCATTGGCGCTTTGTTGTTGTAAAGTGATTGAGGAGAGAGTAGCAGAGAACCCATTGAACAATTTCAGGGTACAAAAGTTGGTTCCTGTCGATCTTTTTTTTTCTTTTTTTTCTCCCTTCCTTTCCTTTCGAGGTACTCCGTACTCCATAGTCGAGACATATTTTTATCCATGAGGTGCGGGACACCGTCGGAAATGTGCTTCACCATAATCATCCACGAAAAATGTGATGTAACCTGCATGTGGGCATATGGAGTACGATGATGGCATCCATTTAGCTGCCCTGGTAATGTCTTATCGATTATGTATCTTTGACTCTTTGGATGTAAAAGTCGATATGTATCGGCATCCATTTAACAAGAGCGCACCATATGCAGTATCACAGCTCGGATATCTCCTCTTATTTTGCAATTCGTATATAGATTTCATCGGTTCAGGGCAGGTCCGTAGGGAGTCGGTGGTGCGCTACCTACCCTCTAGCCATTCGGGCCTGTTATCGGTATCGACCAAAGCCCGGCATATGCATGCATGTATGCCCTCTCACTTGTGAAACAGAATAATCAGAAAATAGTAATTGAGAGGGGGATATGAAGAATCGGTAGCAAACTGTGCCAATAAAGCGGGCCTGGCATTGGCGAATAAATGGGAACGGGATGACAAGATCCAGGTATTCTACTCTGTACGGAGTATGTGCACACACAACTATCCCATGCCGTGGAGGACTGCATCTCTGTGCCAGGTTGTTCTCCTATCTATCAATGGTGGTGACCCTGAAGTTTGTAATTCCTGGTACGGTTAGGAAATATATGAATTACCCCCCAGCCATACCCCCCCATGTGACGTTTCATATCTGACCAGGACCAAAGGGAGGATATACTGCGTACATTAACAACAAGAAATCGACGATATTCATGTCTGACATGTAGTCAGAAGAAGAAAATATACATGAATGTTTTTCTGGACGCACGCACCTGCACTTAAACCTGTTGCATTATTTGCAGGGGTGCACTCACAAATTGCCACTGCTTTCTCCTAAATATAAATATTAAAGGTGACTGCTTGAAGGGAGATTTTTGTTTGAAAAAACCTGTTCCAGACGTAGCCTAAAATAGATCCTGGTGAAGAAGAATACAAGTATTAAGATTTTTTGCCAGTTGGCAGCGTTATTGTATCAATTATCACAAATGGCATATCTACTCCATACCTAGACCCACGTTCGCCAGACTCCCTGCAACAACAATTGCTCCGGAGTATTTTGTATGACCCGATGCTCTCCCTCCCAAGGTCCTTGGAATTGCACAGAACACCTGGCCATGTGGTTGGGCGATAGTATTAGCATTTTTGATTTGATTTGATTTGATTTGATTCTTTTAAATTTTTGGATGCGTCGATTCAAACGAAAAATAATATTATTAATCGTTAAAAACCAATTTTTTTATACTCCCATTGTGCCAATGGCAACCACCTGTATTCCCCTGTTTTCCTCATCCAATCACCCAAGCCATGAGGATGAATACTACTACTTCTGGTATTTGGTGACTTGTGGACGGAAGAAAAAGTTTTTATGGAAGTTAATAGTTATCATGCTCCCTAGAGAGCTGAACCACAACGGTGGGAACTGGGATGAAAATTGCTGCTCAATTTGAAAAACGTGCACTGGCATCCTCGAATCAGCCGAAGGGAGCCCTCGTAACTTACGCAAGATGTCATCAGCAGAAGTACTCCGTAGAGAAGAGCAAAAGTAAAAAGGAGAGTAGCGTGCGAGCCGTTCGGCTTGTGGGCTAAAGCTACCATGACGATGCAGCCACTGGATCATTTTGCATATATTCTTTTCCTTCTTCTGTCGCTATGCTTCTGTGGGAAAAGTTTCAGGAATAGATGCGAGCTGACTGGCAAGCCTTTTAATTTGCTTTTCTTCTTGTGATCTTGTTTTTGTCTTTGATTCGCCCATGAATCGAAGGTTTCAAGCAAAAATGAGAGAAAATACCACGATAAGTTTAACCTCTCTCAAAAGTTTGGTTCAGAATACGGAGTAAAAAAGAAAGTTTTCAGGAACCCGCCAACCTAAACGTTTCCTAGTTGAACCGTGCCCTGGTTCGTCAGAAGTAAATAAAATAATGAACCATCATAAATACGGAGTATAAATCCTGAGCGGAACGGGCAAGTCAACGCTTGCTTTCTCAGGAGTCCACACCAGCATGATAGCAACGGTTTACCAGCCGCTAATTCCAAGGTCAAACTTCTTGACTGGATGGCCGTTGTAGCAGCGGCAGAAATGTGGCAATTACTGCCTTTTCATCATTGGGCGAAACGAATAAAGTAGTTGTTGGCTTTGCAGGCCTCTTGGCCTCGGGCTTGAGGACCCAGACAATACTCCGTGTTGGCGCAAAATAATGGCCACCACACGGTCCTCTTGTGCATTTTTTGTTATTTTTTTTTAAAAAATTGCTTTTTATGAAATCTTTTTTTTGTCCAGCCTATCAAACTAAACACAGGTTTGGTCTAGCGGATTTTATCCAGCTGGATAACGATATGCAGGAAAAGCCGGGTACGCTCACCGTCATCTTCCTCGCCAGTTGCTTTTTGATTTCTCGTTTTCTTCTTATTTCCATTTCCTGCTGCTTTTTTGCCTCGGAAGGTGCATGTGTCTATGAGAAGCAGCGCACTCCCACTTATCTCCAAGAACCTAGTCGGCCGTTCTGGTGGCAGTGAGAAGAGTGCTGAAGTGGCTAGTTTAGAATGTTGGAGGAGGACCCAATCCATGTCTGCGTTTCAACCTCCGCATTACCCAGCGAAACTTTTTGCCAATCAAGTTGAAGCAACCCCATCCATGGGGCCAATGACGGCTGGGGTCAGTGGGGTGCCGGAGGCTCCCAATCTCCCACCCTCGCGCTGGGCAGGGACGTGTGTCCTCTCTGGGTGTACACTTGTCCAACCGCCAGTGAGAGGGGCCGAAAGTTGCCAACTGGCCAATGAATAAATTGTGGGACCCATCCACTGAGCTTTATGTCCACAGTGGAGGATTTGGAATTTGGACCAATATTATTCCGTACTCCGTACTGGCATATTGTTCCAGATAGCAAGAGAGAGCCAGATTGTCTGACAGAAATATCTGACTCTTTTCCCCATGTCGAAGCCCTAGTAAGTTTTGTTGCAGTACGGAGTAGATGGACAGGGACTCTTGTCGATGATGAAACCTGGCAGACATTCATATGCAGGAAAGATTTGAAGGACAACCCGGTGTTTTGGAACCATGCTTAGAGAAAAAAAAGGATTTTCAAAAATTAAAGAGATGCCCATTCGTCGTAACCATAGTGCATCCAGCTTCTCTATCTTTTTCTGGGTGATTCGAGGCTATCATAGGCCATTTTTACATATTTTCTTGCCTTTTCTTTTCTTTTTTTTACTTTTCCCCTTTCATTCAAGACCCGTTCTTTATTTTATTTTATTTTTATTTTATTATTATTTTTTTTTCCGCCGAAAAACCCAGAGGCATAATGGATGGAGGAATCCCCAGCCGGTGGACTCACGCCTTCCAAATTCTCACGTTTCTTACTTTGTTCGCTTTCTGACGGTGAGGTGAGAGATCAACCGCGTAGGATGACCAAGATCAGCGGTGGGATGGGATGGGATGGGGGTCAGCAGCAAAAGTATGTGCCTGCGGGGGCTGCGCCATCCTCCCGCCCAGTCGCCCCAAACCAGGGTGGTTCAGTAGCGCGTCTTCTGAGTGGGTGCAGCAAGTGGCCTGCAGGCTCCAGAGCCTGGATGATGGCGACGATGGATGGATGGAAGGATGGGCTGGGGATGGTGTTGTCCAAGGGGCGACTTGAGATGCCAGCACTGGGTTTGCCGCTTATGCTGGCGGGATGTGCTTGTTGCTGGGTTGTTGCACTGTGCTGTAGTCCGTAGTTACCTGGTCTCACTGGTGACCCGGCTGCTAAACCCACCACACCACTCAGAGTCGAGGGTGCAGGTCCGTCCCTGTCTAAGTTTCTCGCCCCCGCTGGTGTCCAGCAGCTGGTTTGCTGGTTGAGGAAGAGTTGCGTGAGCCTATGGGGGGGGGGGGGGGGCCGGTGGTCTGTGTTTCGATATCTTCCTCTGTGTACTCCGTACTCCGTTGTGCGTGTGCAGGTGGATATTTTGTAGTGGTGGTGGTGATTTACCTGGTCTGGTCTGTTCCTCTTTCTCTCTCTCTTCTGTGGCTCTAGTCTGATGGTCCAGTCTGTTCAATCCGAGCGCTGGCTGGGGTGTGTACTCACTACATACTCACTACTCACTACTCCGTACTCACACTCTTTTTTTAATCCCGCCGCCCGCCTTTCGCGCTGCCCAGCTAAAATATTGTTCTACTGATTGTCGTCTTTCTTTTTTCTTTCCCTCCATCCCTCACCATCGAGGTCCTTTTTTATTTTCTCTCCCTCTTTTGGTTCGTTTGTTTGTGGCCATTCTTGTCCGTCAACTTTTTCTTTATATTACCTTATTCATTTCTAATTCGTATCTTTTTTATATCTTTTATACTTTTATACTTATTATTATTATTATTATTATTATTATTATTACTATTCTTCTTCCCTTCTTTCTGACTGTGTTCTCGGCTTTGGTCCCTTCCTGCCCGAATACGTCCCCAGTCCTTCCTTTTGGCCCATCCATCCACCAGCTGCAACAGCGGCAGCGGAGGCGAAGACTCTATCTATCTCTTCCCTTAGACGCATTTATACGCAATACTTGCAATATTTGTACTATGCTTATTCGATAATATTATCACTCCACGGTCCTTTACCCAACACCAGCAGCGCGAACCGGACAGACACAAACATACACAATTTACTTGACTCGAATCGCCGAGATAATCACAACTTTTCCCGCTCTCTCTTCCACTCTCGTGGATCTGCCAGTCGCTCCTTTGGCCTCCATTTAACTTAATATATTCTCTCTCTATCTCTATACCGTATTATTATCACCATTACTCTCCTTACTGCCATTCGCGCATGTACTATTTCGACTTGTATTCGATTCCTCTTCGTCCCCGTTCGAAGCGAACTCGACATCTCTAGAACCTCACTTGGGAATCGAATTACGCTCCATTTTACTTTCTAATATCTTTGTTCCATACCAAAAGGAACAAACTGACATTTACTTAATCTTATCGGTGAGTCGCATGCTCGTTCTCTCTGTTGTTTTTGCTGCCTGGCTGGCGCGTGGAGGAGGGAGGGGCTCGAGGGAGGTCAAAGTGTATATCATACACTGGTAAACGAAGGGCCACAGCGACACCGCGAAGAAGAACGGCTTGTACCAATTCTTGGGGGAGGCTGATGTCATTTCATTTCAGATCGTCAAAAACGTCATGGAACCTAGCTACGCCATGCATCCAGCGCCAGTTTCCGGGCCTTCACCCTTTTATTACTACAACCCGGACCCGGATACACATAATGGGCAACACGGTCACTTTTCTCCGCACCCCTCGGAGATGCAGCAGCAACATCAGCAACAACAGCTTCCTTCGAACGGCCACATGCCAATCTACCCAAACCAGCCTATTCACCAGCACCAGCATCAGCAACAACAACGACTGGCCCAACAGCAAACCATTCAAGAAACGCACCCAGGGTACGCCCACAACCACCTCCCAGCGCAGGGCCATGACATGAGCCTGCTGAACGGGACGATGCATATGACACCCCCGACCGCACCGCCACCACCGCTCCACCTCAAGCCCAGCATCTTGCTGCACCAGGACCCTCCTTCGCTCATTCCTCTGGACACGTCCTGCAGCAATGGCAATGGAAACGGTAATAGCAACAGCCACAGCGGCCCATCTGATCTCTACGGCTTCCCGTCGACACCGCCATTGTCATCGTCTGGAAGCACAGTGAGCAGCCCCCCATCCAGCTGTGGGATGCTGCACACGCCAGTGAACGGGAGCTTTTTTCAATTGGAGACGATTGAAGGGGTAAAAGAGGGGTGCCAGAGTGACGTGCAGACTGAGATATTGGCTAACCTTGACTGGGCACGATCAAGTTCTCCTCCGATGACACCAGGTATGTTTATTTTCTATTATGTATGCAGTAGTTGGGATAAAGAACTATGCATTGTTTTATTGTCATGTGAGAAGAGGGGGAAGAAGAGAGAAAGGAACAAAAGTTACCATTCTATTGTTTTTTTCTTTTGTATTGGTTGGGGTGAAGAACTCCAAAAAACCAGCACCAACAAAGAATCAGAAGGAAAATAAGAAGAAAATCTAAAGAAAATCAAAAGCCAAAGAGAAAGAAACCAAAAAAAAAAGGCGGGACGGAGAAGATTAGAACAAG
>LGRN01000198.1:6250-46282 GCA_001883825.1 Emergomyces pasteurianus Ep9510 | reverse complement strand
GGGGGCCGGCTGTTGTATCCCTATAACGAAAAGAATTTGCGGCAAATACCAAATGATCAAAAGGAAACTGTATACGTCTAAATAGATAAAACAGGTTGGGACATGAAATATAAAACGTAGATTTCTTTCCGCACAGTGGGGAGGAGAGTACTGCTATATATAGCGTTGTGTCATCACGCCATCTATCGACAGATACACACATACATCTCATCAAACATCACCATTCTCTTGAATTTCAGCTAAATTCCTTCGAAAGCGAGAACTTAGCATCCGAAATGCCCTTTTACTTGGGCTGGACGGAGGTGGTTCCAACGGCGAGGATGGAGTAGGAATAGAGCCACCGTCGGAAAAGTAGTCTGGCGATGGTAATTCGTCTGGGGAAAGTTCCACTGCTGGAGGGGAAGGCGAAGGCAAAGGTTCTCTGGTAGATGAAGATGGTCGAGTCGATACTACAAATCCAGACGATTGGAGCGTAACAGTTGGCGCTGTTTGCGCTTTTCCTTGCGCCTGCGCAGCAGGGGTATCGGGTGGAGTTGTGGGGTAAACAGTCTCCGTAGCCGTTACGGTAATTGTAAATATGATAAAATCGCGTTGGGTGGGGGTCGGGGATTCTGTTACAGTTGGTAATACATTAGAACGCGAATTAGAAACAGTGTTGTCACTGGGTTGGTTGGCTGGTAATGGGATGATGGCGGAGGGCTTGGTTTCTGGATTGGTTTCGGTCGGTTGAGGGGGTTTTGTCAATTCTTCCGTCATGCAATCCACGACGGTAGGTGTCGCGGAAGGTGTGGCGGTCAATTGGGGTATGGGGTATTCTGCGAAGCTTGGGGAAGGATCAATCAGATTTCCCTCTGCGTCCAGGGACACTGGAATGACCACGGCTCCACCACCATTTCTGGGAGTAGGGGTTGATTCGGGTGTTGATGGTGGGCTAGGTGTGACAATATCATCTGGGACCGCTGGTGGGGTAGTAGCGGTGATTGCAGTTGCTGGGGAAGAATCTATTATGGTAAGGAATAAAGGAGGCCTTGAAGGATTGGGTAGAGTACCCCGCCCAGGGGAGGGCAAAATGGAGGGAGTGACAGGTTTTGTTCTGCTGTCTGAGTTCGTAGGAGGCTGCTCAAGGGATGCTGTAGGTGTGGGGCTGGGTGTGACAGAGTCACTCTCTGCAAGGAAAGTCAAAGTTCCTGGGAAGATGGTAAATACATCCCCGCCTTTGAGATCGGTGGGGGTCGAACCAGGGGGAGCTATTGGGCTTGGAACGGGAGAAATTTCCGATCCTGGCGTGGAGGGAAATAAGGGAATGATGGCGGGTGGGGTATCTGAAGGGGGTATGTTCGGTGATTGGGGTGCTGCGACTCGTAGTGGGTATGGTTAGAGGATCGATCCATGAGGGAGAAGTTGGCAAATGACGATAAGGGAAGGAAGAAAGAAAAAGGACGAAAAGCACTACAAGCTATCCTATAGCAGGAAGACGGAAAAAAAAATGAACGGTGAAATTGGAATTACGGTCATGTCGTGCGTATACTCACCTGTAGGGGGAAAGGCAGGTTGCCCACAAATACAATCATTGCCAGACGGCTTTGGCTTCAAATCTTGTTCGGACGCTGGTGGGGAGGGATTGGGAGATGGAGTTGGAGTTGGAGTTGGAGCTTGTTTTTCACCGGCCGGGAAAGGCTGCTGCGACGATGCTGCCGAAGGTTGAGGTGACAGTGGAGGAGAATCCGATCCCGAGTCACCAGGAATCGTCGGAGCCTTCAGGTTCTCGAATTGTGTGGGTATCGCTGCATAGCCCAAATCTTGGCCTTCGACAAATTTCAACGTATGGGGTTCCCCTTTAGCAGCCACCTTAAGTTTGCTCGCAGGTGTGATATCGATATCCATGCAAGTTGTATACACTTCGTCCAAGGCCGCAACGCCCTTTTTTTTGTCAGGGATCGTTGGCCAGTCCCATACCCAGTATAATGTATAGGGCTTGCCTTCAGGGGCATTCTTGGGAAGGGCTAAGTCATGCTGGCACCACAGATTTTGTCCCTGTGCTGCAGTAGCTTTATGGGGAAACTTCTGTTGGCGTTCCTTTGAAATATCCTTGTCGTTTATTTGATAGCATCGGCCATCATCATAATCTTGCACCGAAAGTAGCATGCCCCTACGATCACCGCCAGTGCCATCCTTATTCCAAACTTTGTGGATTGAAGTGAACTTGTCATCAGGTCTGGGGTCCGTCGTGCCGTATACATATACAGTGCCGCGGTTGTCTGGCTTTCCCGGAGTATTCGACGGTAGCGTGACATGCCCGTTCTCTTGATATCTCAGAGCGATGGGGGACCCCGGTGGGGCCTTTAGACGCGGTTTTCCATCGGTTTGAACTTGTTTCGTTTGAGTGTCCTTGCAAATATTGTCAGTTGGCAAGATCTTAGGCGGCCCTGGAAGCGGTCCACCCGTACGGCTGCCAGGGGGTAATGGTAATAGATATTGCATCATGAAGTCCGTGAAGCCTGGCTTGTCGCGAGGAACATATCCGCGCGGAAAGCCAGGAGCACCAGTAAATGTTCCGTTTTTGGCGATGACCGTGAGCTCATCAACCCAACTATGTCCTGCAACAATTGGGAGGAGATAAAAAACGTTGGCCATCAGAGCCAGGAATGGGCGTAACTTGCGCATGTCGATCGTGGGTTTGTGGAGCCTCTCAGTTGATACACGAGAAATGAGGATGCAAGGAGAGTGGTAGTAGTCAAATCAGGAGACTTAAGCCTAGGGGACAAGGATGATGATCTTGAATGTGTTGGTCTTGTTGTTATTATACGTGATGATGATTGAAGGAAGACACGGCCAGCGATGTCGTGGGATATATGTGGATGCTTCCACTGGTGTCAGCGGAACTGAAAGGAGCGATATGGACATGTCAAGCAAACATTTGGCAACACATGTTGCAGGAGAAGAGAAATACCATCCACATCTTTTTCAGACAGAGCAAGAAGGGAGATGGCTCTGTGTTCCAGGGCAAAAATATCTGATGATGGGTGACATTGGGACTTACCATAAACATATTCAATATTCAATCAATGAATAGGATGGCAACGTGCAGCGCTCATTTGGAATTTTAAATGTGAATGAAATAATAGAATGGTATGAAGAAAAGATCAGAAAAAGCAAAAACACTGAGAAGAATGGCATTCATTCATTCACATGTAGTGAGGGAAGTTCCTTTGGCTCATATGGACTTGTTATATAAAGAAACGAATAGTAGAGTTGACAATGGCATTCATTGTCATGCTTTGTTGCCCACTGGCCCACCCAGTAAAAATAACCAGAGCGCGTATTTTAAGAAATATCAGAAATGGAAATATCCAAACGACAGGGGATAGCGAGAGAGAAAAATAAATGGAAGAGATAAGAAAAGAGTACCCAAAAATACTCGCTGCGGTGGATATATATCGGATACAAATAGCACAGTACTTAAAATCCCTTTCCACGGGGCAACGACTCGATGATAATCCGATGGCTTCATCGACGATTTCCTCAAGAGAACGGGGCAAAATCCTTTCTCCCCCAGTGGCATGTAGAAGCATAGTCAAGCAGGAAGAAATCTCAGCCAATAGATTGCCGATGGGCAGCTATCAGCGAGACAAAGAAAGTTACAATTTCAGCAGCGGGGTGAGGAGGGGGGAAAGTATCGCGTAGGGCGAGGGAAGACGGTGTTTCAAAACCGCTGCCCAGGTCCGCCCATGTCCTGGTGTCTTATTTCGCCAGCCGCCCGAGATATATATATATATATCTCCAACGCGCCCCACGGCTGTCATTCCACAACGTTTTGTGGGTATATAATAGTCATACTAATACATATATTTGCTCTCAGGGAGTGGTGGGTGATGGGCGGGAAGTGAGGGAAGAAGGGCTCCGCTGTTTGTAACAGGATTCAACAAGCTTGTTTATTTCTTTTTGTTTTTGTTTTTTCTTTCTTGTTAGTAAAAGTGTAGGTACCTAGCCCTCGAGGTAGTTACCGCTCCCTCACTTCGCGCTCGCAATCCCTCGCGCTTTGTTCTTCGATGAAGAAGAATGCGGCGCGTACTCCGTACAGCGAAAATAGATCTTTCAGCGCGAACACGGTCAGAATGATTTTAGTTGAGGAAATACCATATCTTTTCCTCATTATCTTTTCCTCATTCTTCTCTCTGTAATTTTCCTGTTGCTGCCCAGCCGTCAGGAACGACGCGAAGTGCTCCGTAGAACGGATGACGATGTCTGGGCTGGAATCCTGCCAAAAAAACAAGCTTAACAGGAGGAACTTGTTTTGGTGTTGTTCCAGACC
Source organism: Emergomyces pasteurianus Ep9510 (assembly GCA_001883825.1). Classification (NCBI taxonomy): domain Eukaryota; kingdom Fungi; phylum Ascomycota; class Eurotiomycetes; order Onygenales; family Ajellomycetaceae; genus Emergomyces; species Emergomyces pasteurianus. Next base: position 41,970 of record LGRN01000198.1, on the reverse strand, counting down.
AGCAAAGTCGCCAAACCCGGAGCGACGCCGACTGGCTCCAGCTGGATGAAACAACAAACAACAACCCCCCGCGCTTGGGCTGGGCAAATCGGGCCTTCTCGCTGCCACACGAGTTCTGCAGGCAAGATTGAGATGAAACAAGACTCCGGGGAAATCGACAGTTAATATGAAGTCATCCATGGATGGCTTTGAAAAAATATGAGATTAATATTTTTGTTTCAAGCCAAAGGAATAATGGGAATAAGCATATAAACCAACCAAATGAGATATGGCTGTTGAGGACTCAAATATTCCACGCCCACTAGGGACTTTACCAGATCACTACTCCATACCTACGCAGTAGACCTCGCCTCGGAAGCATCTAGTTTTTTAGTTTGGGAGAATATTTCTCTGTACACGCAAATAAGCACATAACCGGGGCAAAAAGTGGAAACAGCATTCCATTATCGGTTGAACCAGCTTAACTCGGGGGTCAATCGTCTTTTTTTTGTTCTGAAGACTGTTCACCAACATAGATCTATTTTGCGTATGAAATTATTTCTGGCCTCTAAATAGTATTTCTGTGACTTGATAAACCACTTAATTTCTATACCAACATCTCTGGTGGTTTTTATAAAAACCATTTATTCTTTCTAGCTTCTGTTGTCATTATCATACTTCAAACCCCATAAAGAATCTGAAATTAGGTGTCTATATAGTCCGCATACCTAGTACGATGCGGAATGTATTGATTTGGCCGAATATAGTCAAATTATCACATATTCTTTCATTATCCTTGGCAACCTCAAGTTGAGAGAAAAGTTGTCCTATACAGTACGGAGTAGTATATATCTATATTATATGTGTTGATCTTGATATTGATGTTGCCCGTTTAGATTATGGGACAGTGTAACCGTATGTAAACCATGTCTCCCTCTTCACCCAACAACAAAAGTACAAAATGAGGGGGCTTTCTTTTAACTTCACTGCAAAGTTCATATGCAGCAAGAACTTATTTGATTTGACCTTGAATTGGCGTTGACTGACATATGGGCTGGATGTATTTGCAACTGGCTACATATATCGAATTCCGAAAGGCTTGACAGGGACAAGTTTGCTGAGCTAAGATAAAAAAAAAAAAAATTGCAAATTAAAAAATAAGCTGGAGGAGAGTTGGCACGGATAGCTGATAGGTGGCCCCCAGGTAGCTAGTGGCTATGACATGAACATGAACAGCTATCAGAAAATGATTTGTTTCATTGCTCCTGATCTGAGAAATGAGAAAGGGAACAAGAAATTTCTGTGGAATGCGGGGGGGTTGGTAGGGAGAGAGAGAGCGAGAGAGAGAGAACACTCCCACAAACATGGTATCTTGCCGGTTTTCTGGGACGAGCAAAAAAAAAGAATCACAACAACCCCGCTGCCTTCATCCACATGAATTTAGGCCAGTTGCTGCGGGGGGAGGAGGGAGGGAGGGAGGGAGGGAGGGGCAAACTGTTGTGAATATATTCCGATTCGATGGAGGTGGATTTGGATTCTCGGGGGACACGGGAAGGATATAGCTTGTGCATATGATGGACTGTACCAGTTTCATGCATGCATGCATGCACTAATACAGGGTGCATTCAGCCAAGGACATGATGTACTGTCGTAGTTTATGGCATCATTATTGGCATTTTCCAGTGCAGCAGGTTGGAACCTTGCATGCAGCATGTGGGAATAATAACAACATGAACAATAACGTCAAGGATGATAATACTAATGGTAACGGAGTAGTAATAATGCAATGTTAAAACTTGGAACGGTAGCAGGTCTGGGGATTTGAACGGGTTGAACACCAAGCAAAGACTAGGAAAATTGAGAGTAAAAGCCGAAAACGAAAGGTTAAAATTAAACTATTGTACAGATTGTAAAAAATTACCTAATTCAGCCCAGTCCACCGCGCTCAAGAACTCCGTGCTGTACACCCAGTTTTCTTCATGTTTGATTCCTTGCTGTCTCCTGCTGTCTCCTGCTGTCTCTTGCTGTCTGTCAGTGTCACGTCAGCAACCCCCTTCGGAACTATTATAAATCCGGTAATCTCCCATAGAAAATTGCTGGAAGGAGTCTAGCGTGCACGGAGGGCGGTGAGGCGAGAACACAACCTCGACAGGGGCTGCTGCTGCGTAGTAACTTTACAGTATGGAAGGACGGAGTAGTTGCAACTTGCTCTTACAGGCAATACACTGAGTAAACAGGAAAAAGGGCACGCACCTGTTAGCCGGAGAGTTGGCTTGAGAGCTTCAGTAGTTAAAGCTAGCAGTAGATCGATGGAGTAGAGGCAGGCTGCTAATATTCCAGACGCCTTGACCCAGTTGTCTGTCTGCGTCCTTCGAGCTCGGGTCTAATCCTCCTGGACGCAGCCAAGCCCGGCCAAACCCAAATTATTGGAAAGCGTCCCAAAAGTTCCAGAGCTAGAAAGGGGAATTTAGTTAGAGCGAGCCAACGGCAAAAAAGGAAAGAAAAAAAAAAAAAAAAAATTAATAATGATAATAAAAGAATATTTCCATTCTCAAAGTATCATAAACTACCAGAGAAATACTCCGTAATAACATTAAATAAAACCAGTACTCTGTACGGAGTACAGGACATCCATCTACGGAGTAGTTGACAGGTACTCAGCGCTGCTCAATGCCGCTGCCTGCTCACCCGAACTGACTATCTACTCCGTTGCTTGCCCATCCCTCTTCCCGCAAACTCATTAGCCCCAAAGCCAAAAAAAAAGAACCACCAACCCCCAAGCCCCGGCAAGCGATCTTCAACTCGCCACAAAACTTCTCTGTGCCAGTGCTTCTACTTTAAATCTTCCTCTTCTCTCCCTCTCCATCTCCATCTCGATCTGGCCATGCTACTACTCTAGCCGGAAAGAACTTCGTCTTTTCCTACTTCCCTCAATTCCTCCTTCTCGCCCCGTCCATTGTGGGCTCATAGCGTTGTGCCTATTCTATCAAGGATCTATCATTTGCGAATTATATACTCCCGTATATGGGTTATCGTTCTGCCGAGCTTACGCAGTGACTTGGGCGGTGCAAAATCTTCTCGCTGGCATTCACCTACATCTATCTAATTTATATATTTTTTTCGCCTCCTCTCGAAAAACTTCAATTTCGACACCCGTGGGCCATTTCCCCGCGTTCCCAGAGTTTCGTTGGGTTTTGATCAGCTTCCAAGATACGGAGGCTGTGATTTCCAGTTTTGTCAGTGTATTAATCCCCTCATCCCCCCCCAAAACCGCGTTTCAGCTTAATGGTGGACCCTTTCCAATAAACTATCTAACAAGTTACTTTCGTGTCTAGGGTAGATCACTTTCGTTTTTCGAATTGCCTTCTTTTCATCCAATGTCGGTGGTGGTGATGGATAGATAGCTATATCCCCCCTTTTTATCTCTTTGTTTCCATCCACCCCTCGATCGAAACCGCCCTCTCTCCCAATCCCTCAACACATACGCTATTGGAACTGGGGGACAGCATTGGTTTCGGTAAAATAAATTGAAAGGAAAGAGAGAAAAGAAAACAATAATTGCATATTTAGGGTTCGGGAGAAAGAAACAACACAGCCAAAAAACAGAAGGCGAAAAAAAAGGAAGAAAAAAAAAGACGTCCAGTAAAAAAACGATAACCATGAGGGCCTCCTGGTTAATCCCCCAACGCTTCCGCAATGTTAACGCTGCCGATTCTGCAGAAGCCGGATGGCTCAATCGCCGCTTGACCAAGGCGCTGCAGGCCGTGTCCCGCAGGGCTTGTCTACATCCTATCCATACCATCGTAGTCATCGCGCTACTGGCCAGTACAACTTATGTCGGATTGCTTGAGGGGAGCTTGTTTGATGCTGTGAGAGACGTGGGCGCAGGCCCGGGACAGCTGGATGTTGAGCCGCTGCTGAAAGGGGCTAGGAATCTGCGGTTGGGAGATGCTACTGGGTGGAGGTGGCAGGTTGATAATGCAGTGCAGCTGGAGGATACAAAGGTATACAAAACCACCCCATATACGTACACGTCCCCTCGTTTTTCCCCCTCGTTTTTCCAATGACCCAAGCTTTATTTACTATTACTATTACTGTTATTAATTTTTGCTAACCTTTTTTTTTGTCTTTTGAACGTTACAGAACGTACAGCATCTGGCACTCACAACCTTCGTCTTTCCGGATTCGTCCTCTCGTTCCCCACAAGCACCGCCAGCAGCCAACAGCATCCCAGTTCCTTCTAACTGCTCCGCCGAACCTATCCCAAATACGCCCAATTTACTCTCCCCGATATCCCACGATTCGTCCCTGGCGTTTGCAGTGCCTTACGATCAGGTATCAGACTTCCTGAAAGCAGCTCAGGAAATACCGGCCACGAAAGATGCCAAGGATGGCGCGGAACAGAAGAAATGGATCATGAAAGCTGCGCGCAGCTCAAACTCTGGATCACGCCGTGCATTGCGAATTTGGTTCACTGATGCTTGGAATTCGTTTGTTGACCTTCTGAAGGTGGGTCCTCGCTCTGGCTGAACACTGAGCCCTGTGGGATGACAACCTCCCATTCCCCCTTTGTTTTCCCCTTCTCTTCTTGGATAACTGAAGACATGGGGTATTAATTTCCTCTTTGTGTAGCACGCGGAAACCGTGGACATAATCATTATGGTTCTAGGGTACATATCAATGCATCTAACGTTCGTGTCCCTGTTCCTCTCCATGAGACGTCTCGGCTCCAAATTCTGGCTCGCGGCCACTGTACTTTTTTCTAGCGTTTTCGCGTTCCTTTTTGGTCTCCTTGTCACGACTAAGCTCGGTGTTCCCATCAACATGGTCCTCTTATCAGAAGGGCTCCCCTTCCTGGTGGTTACGATCGGATTCGAAAAGCCCATCATCCTGACCAAGGCTGTCCTGTCTGCTTCCCTGGATACCCGTCGCCAGGCTCCCCCCAGGCAGGCCGGTTCAACTACCGTCTCCTCACCAAGCTCCATCCAAGACGCCATCCAATTTGCTATCAAAGCTAAGGGCTTTGAAATTGTTCGCGATTACTGCATCGAAATTGCGATCTTAGTTGCTGGTGCCGCGTCTGGCGTTCAAGGGGGCCTACGACAATTCTGCTTCCTCGCTGCCTGGATACTATTCTTCGATTGTGTTTTGCTATTCACCTTCTACACCACGATACTATGCATAAAGCTGGAAGTTAATCGGATCAAGCGGCACATCTCTCTCCGCAAGGCCTTGGAGGAGGACGGAATCAATCGCACCGTAGCAGAAAATGTGGCTGCAAGTAATGACTGGCCCCGCATGAGCTCCGAGGGAACTGGTGCGAATGGAGCAGCCAAGGGAGGAAATACCGACGGGGTATTTGGCAAAAAGGTCAAGGCGAGCAGCGTGCCCAAGTTTAAGATTTTGATGGTGGGTGGGTTTGTGCTTGTAAATGTGTTCAATCTGTGCACGCTCCCGTTCCGAAATCGTGGGGACGGACTGCTCTTCCCAGCACTGTCCAAAATATCCAATGTGCTCTCGCCCGCGCCGATTGACCCGTTTAAGGTCGCGGAGAATGGGTTGGATTCGATTTATGTTTCTGCGAAGAGTAAGCAGCAGGAGACTGTTGTTACGGTGCTAGCTCCTATTAAGTATAACCTTGAGTACCCCTCCGTGCACTATGCTGAGGCGGAAGAAGGTGGCATTTTCGACATTGAATATACGGATCAATTTTTGGATGCTGTCGGGGGTAAAGTTATCGAGAGCTTACTGAAGAGTCTTGATGATCCGATCATCAGCAAGTGGATCATCGCTGCTTTGACCTTGAGTGTTATTCTGAATGGATACCTGTTTAACGCTGCACGGTGGAGTATCAAGGAGCAGGAACCTGTAAATGAGATTGCGAAGGAACCCGAGTTTGATCATGAGAAAGAGCAGAAGAAACAAGAGGTTAAGGCGAATGGCACCCTTCGATCGCGTGAGGAGTGTGAAAAGCTACTCAAGGAGAAGATGGCACCCTTTTTGACGGATGAGGAGTTAATTGATCTTTCTCTCCGCGGGAAAATACCTGGCTACGCTCTCGAGAAAACCATGGAGGATCCAAGCATTCCGCGTATCGATGCGCTAACGAGAGCTGTGAAGATCAGAAGAGCCGCTATCGCAAGAAACTCTCAAACAGCTTATTTGACTAGCTCGCTTGAAAGCTCCAAAGTACCGTATCAGGACTACAACTATACTCTCGTCCACGGTGCCTGTTGTGAAAACGTCATCGGCTACCTGCCTCTCCCTCTGGGTCTTGCAGGACCATTGACCATCGACGGCCAAAGCTATTTCATCCCTATGGCTACAACGGAAGGCGTCCTCGTCGCCAGCACAAGCCGTGGCTGCAAGGCCATCAACGCCGGTGGCGGCGCGATTACCGTCATCACTGGTGACGGCATGACCCGCGGACCCTGCGTCGCATTCCCAAGCCTCGCCCGGGCCGGCGCCGCCAAGGTCTGGCTGGACTCTGAAGAAGGCCAGACCGTCATGAAAAACGCCTTTAACTCCACCAGCCGCTTCGCACGCCTGCAATCGATGAAGACCGCAATGGCAGGAACGAACCTCTACATCCGCTTCAAGACCACCACGGGTGACGCCATGGGCATGAACATGATCTCCAAGGGCGTCGAGAAGGCACTGCATGTCATGTCCACTGAGGCTGGATTTGATGATATGGATACCATCTCGGTGTCTGGGAACTATTGTACCGATAAGAAACCGGCTGCTATTAACTGGATTGACGGGCGGGGGAAGGCGGTTGTCGCGGAGGCGATTATTCCTGGCGATGTAGTGCGAAGCGTGCTGAAGAGCGACGTTGACGCGCTTGTCGAGCTGAACATCAGTAAGAATCTCGTTGGGAGTGCGATGGCGGGTAGCATTGGCGGGTTCAACGCGCATGCGTCTAATATCGTCACGGCCCTCTTCCTCGCGACGGGCCAGGATCCGGCGCAGAATGTCGAGAGTAGCAACTGCATCACCATGATGAAAAAGTTAGTTCCCCCCCCTTTTCTATCTCTCTCACTTGTACTAACAAACCAACCCCCCTTACCACCAGCGTAAACGGCAACCTCCAAATAAGCGTCTCCATGCCCTCCATCGAAGTCGGCACAATAGGCGGAGGCACAATCCTCGAAGCACAATCCGCCATGCTCGAGCTCCTCGGCGTGCGCGGCTCGCACCCGACGAACCCAGGCGATAACGCGCGCAGGCTCGCCCGCATCGTCGGCGCGGCAGTGCTGGCGGGTGAACTTTCGCTGTGCAGTGCGTTGGCGGCGGGACATCTTGTTAAGGCGCATATGGCGCATAATAGGAGTGCACCGGCCACGACGGCTGCGTCGACGAGGTCTGTTACGCCTGTTTCGGCGGCAGTGGGGGCTGCAGCGGCGGGGTTGGGGATGACGGCTGGGCCTGGGCCTGCTGCTGCTGGACGGTGATTGGATGGTGCAGGTGATAGATATATATATGTTGTTGTATTTTAATTTCTTGGGGCATTCTTTTTGTCCTTTTTTTTTTTTTTAATCTTTCCCGTCTTCAATTTCTTCCATCCCCCCACGGCATATATGGAGCGTATATCCCCTGGATTTATTTGTTTTGTCCTCTTTTCTAGATCTCCATTTATTTGTATAAATGTACTTTTTGTTCAAAATGTCCTACCATTTTCTTTTCTTTTCTTTTCTTTTTGCTTTTTTATTTGACGCCGTTAGGTTTATTTTTTGTGGTGTGGTTGGAAATTTTTCTCTCAATTAAATAAATACTTTAAACATGTACAGAAGAACATGACAACAGAAGAAGAAAGGGGAAGGGAAGAGAGAAAGAGCGAAAGCGAAAGCGAAAAGGCAGTCTACCTGTTTGTTTCCCCAATGTCCTTCTCTTTTTCTTTCCCTTCTCTTCTCATATCCATTTTCCAGAATCCCCACTGCTCCAATGCAATCAATGATGGGCAAAGTATTGTACGTACATATACGGAGTACACATACATATATATTTTAGCTAACCAACTTTCTTCCCTTCCCTGAACTCTTTTCTGTAGGTCGATATGGTGAGGAGAGAAAAGAGATCTTCCCTTGCCTTTTTTTTAAAAAAATATTTGTACTGGACTTGTGTATTATTTTTTCGACTCTGTTGTATTAAAAGGCGAGGACTGTCAATACCTTGTCTACAATTGATAAATCCAGTACAATCCAAACCAACGAAAATACCTGCTAACTCCGGAAACCACGGTGTAGAAATGATCTGGAAGATATGTATGTATATATAGCATGAGAAAAAAACATTGATAGGCAATTGATTGCCACGAGGAATGGCGGGCGCGGATGTAGTTCACTCCGCCCCCGGAAGCGGGCTGGAGATAATACTCTACAAACAAACATCGACTAAAAGACCCTGCGCTGGGAAGTTTCAATCATACTTGCACGTCTCTTGCCTGTGCATGGGTAAGAAGAAATTAAATTTACTATGGGCTTTGTAAATAGCACCGGCGCTAAGGCAAGGGAAAGGGGACTACGGAGCATGGCTGGGCGGGAAGGGGGAGATCTTGGAATTCAATACATACGAACGAACTACGAACGAACGGTGCCTGCGCTGGTATTGGATGGGGCTACTACTTTGCACGACTGGAATGGAATTTAATAACTAGATGTACGGAGGAGATGTAAATGTCTCAATAGGTTTTCATTTGTTTATTTATATTTGCTTTATTTTATTTCAGTTTTTCCAATTCTTTTAGTAGAAACAGGGATAATTGATCTCTCATCTTATTTTTTATATTTTTTCCCTTATTCCCGCGCTGTTTGTAAATACTGCGTTAAATACAGTTCTGTGCCTTTACTTCCCCTTTCATGCGATCCTTGGCCTGTTCGTCCACTCCTCGATTCTTCGGTTTCTCTCCCTCTCTGTCTCTCTCTCTCTCTGTGTGTGTCTCTCTCTCGCGCAGACCGGACCATCGGCTGGCTGAGAATAGAGGGAGGAGGTATTCGTTATTTAATTCACCTGTCTGCTGCTTGCTGCGTTTGTGACCTATCTATCTAGTTATCATCAGTGTTGGACAGAGCCAGACCTTGGTCGATCTGCACCGGTCGGTCCAACAAACCCGCTGCCCTGCTTACATCGTGAAGGATCGTCATATTTTTTTATTTTTATTTTTATTATATTTCTTTTCTTATTCTTTATCCTACTTTTTTTGCTCCTCTCGCGTCACTTCGTGTACTGCAGTGAACACTTGCTGGTGGCCTTGATTTCTGGACGGAGAGATTGAGAGCGAGACCGAGACCGAGAGACGTCCTATTTATCCATCTCCACTTCTCCGCAAAAAGCCCGTCCACCACCGCCTCCTAAACGATAATTCCTCTAACACAGTTTGCTTAACGATTTGATGACTCTGCCGCTATTCCCTTCGATATCTGCCTCCATGAGCCTGTCACTATCCTGCCCTCACTCATTGCCGCAGCCTTCCGCCCTGAAACGCTCATTTTGGTTTTCGCCCTTCTCTATCCCCATCTAGATCACTGCGATTCACCTGCACCTGACCGCCCTTCAGCTGGTGAAAGGTTCCGAAGGTTGACCAGCAATTTTCAAAGAAAGGGAAAGAAAATCCCCAAATCTGGGGAATCCGAAGGAAAAGAATCAATCAGCCACCAAAATATCCCACCTACCGCCGCATATAATTAATTATAATAGAACGCTCCTCATGCTGTGAAAACAAAGGGCCCTCTACATATCACATACACTCCGGTTCTCTTCTTCCTGACTCCTTCTCCCTTCTCCCTTCTCCTTCACCCCTAGTGGCGACACGTTTGTGGGAAATGGTATGCTTGGTCACTCAGGGATAATGTCACCAGTGTCCTCCACGGATGGAAGCGAATGGTCTGGAGTTGACCGATACCAATTGATGGGTGGAAAGTCTGACCCCCCCCAATCTCCTGCTCTCCCGCACGGACGAAGTGCCCTCGCCTCTCCCCCGATATCCGCCTCAGGCGGCCTGCCTTATAGTCCGCTGCAAATGAATGCTCCCGATGTTGGCCCCAGTGGGGGCACTGGCAGTACCAACGGCGGTCCTGCGGGTGCCAATGGCCTGGCTCCGCGTCGCCCATCCGACATGTCCCAAAACCCTTCACCTCCCAGTTCGATCACATCCAAGTCGAGAGTGAGCGATGGAACGCTTTCTGATCAGCGGAGCAGGAGCTACAAGTTGATGGAAGACATGCTGCTGAAGCACTATACCGTGCTGAAACGGTTTTTGAATGGACAAGGGCGAGAGGATCCTACGGCAGCACGGCCAAATAAAGCCCGTGACAAGCTCCTCAGACTCTCACCGGGCCAGGTTATGGATTTGAGCACAGATGTATATGACGAGCTACTCCGTCGCCAGGCCGCCTCACCCAGTCGACCAGGCGGGCCCCGACCAGATGTTCCCCCTTACCTACCTCCGCGCCAGGAATTCCATGAAAAGCGCAACCAGGCCCGTCAGGTCCTATCGTCGCTCCAACAAACCAGATTCAGAGGCCTGGCCACAGATGTGCTGTTCGAACTGGAACGGCGCTTCCCGCACTTCACCGGCATGGACAGGAGTCGCAGGTTGAGCCCTGCATCCAACATGCGCGGCGCATACGGCTCAGGCCCCAATACCAACGGCTACGATCCACGCCCGGGTTCCAATGGATCATTCGGCTACGGACCGAATGGTTACCCTGCGCCTCCCCGCTCCCAATCTCGGGGTGCCCTAGCCCCCGGCCCCGGTCCTGGCGGTAGGGGCCTGCCACCCAACCCCCACCAAGGTGGCCGATTCCCGGCCCGACAAGGCTCGCTAAGTCAATCCCCCGGCGCCGGCGGCGGTGCTATGGGTCCGGGTTTGGGTCTCAATGAAGAGACTATTCCTGAAAACGCGCCGTTTCCGAAGTCGTTCCAGAGTAATACTATAGTTCCAAATAAGAGTACTATGGTGGAGGAGGAGGAGGACGATGATGATGATGATGTTGGCGGCGGCGGCGGCGGCGGCGGCGGTGTTGGTGGTGTTGGTGGTGTTGGTAGGGGTGTTATTGATGAGGATGTTGAGGATGCGGCAAGTCAATATGACGATGATAATGATCCTGATAGACGGAGTGATGCGTTTGCGTTGGATAAGGTGTTACAGAGTCGGAGGACGACGACGACAACGGACGGTGTGGGTGTGGGTGTGAAATTGGAGAGAGATAAGCAGATGTTGGCGGAGGCGCAGGGGCAGGTGGCTAAGCTGGAAATCAGAGTGGATGAATTGGAGGGTCATTTGAAGGCGAAGAATGAGGAGGCAGATGAGCTAAGGGGGAAACTGGATAGTAATTCTAATGTGGGCATTTATTTCGGTTCTTTGTCTTCATGTTTCGGTCTCCATATTTTTTTGTTGATCCTTGTTATTTTGTTGGCTACATCTACTAATATTTTTGGTTTATATTACAGGCCTGGGATTCGGAGAGACGAGAGTGGGAAAGTATGAGGGAAGATTGGGATCGAGCGAAAGAAGAATGGGATAAGATGAAGCTAGATCTGGAACTGAAGCTTTCGGAGGCGCAGGATCTTAATGCCTCGCTGCAGGATCAGTTGGAGGGTGAGCGGAGGGAATATGAATCTTCTGAGCAAAATCTCCAGCAGCAAATACAACAGGCTTTAGCTGCCGCAGCTGCAGCTGCAGCCGCTGAGAATGCGAGCACAGACACTGATGGTGGCGAGTGGAAATTGCGGGCTGAAGATCTGGAGCGAGAGAATCAGGAGCTTAGAGAGGAGCTTCAACATCAACGAGAGGTGACGGAGCAAGTTCGAAAGGAGGCTTCCAACTTCCTGAAAGAGATGCGCGCTCTCTCTGAACGGACTCAGGAACAATGGGAACGTGAAGAGCGTTTGACGCAGGATTTCCAGCGCCTAGAGGAAGAAGTCAAGATTTGGAAGAACCGGTATGCGAAGACTAAAACGCAATTACGGCATCTACGGTCTTCGTCGAGTGGCTTGCCTAGTGGCGTGCAGGATGCCACTGTTGTGGCAAGGGACAACGATCTAAGCCATCCCGACGGGTTGGTGAAGGATGTACACCTTACGAAATTCCAGATCTCGATTGACGAACTACTACGCACTGCAAGAAGCTCGGAGCCAGCACAGGTCCTCGAACAGATGAAGGCAGTCGTCCTTGCTGTTCGCTACATTATGCAGGGCATCGAACACGCCCAGGGGAGGGGCGACGAGCAGACACACTTGCGCAGTCGAGCAAAAACCCGCGTCTCCGCAACTGCCAACAACCTCATCACCGCCTCGAAGAACTTTGCAAATTCCAACGGTATATCACCTGTCTCCCTACTCGATGCTGCCGCCTCGCATCTCACCGCCGCCATTGTCGAGCTCGTCCGCACTGTCAAAATCCGGCCCACGCCTGCAGATGAGCTTGACGAAGACGACGATGAGGATAACCTGGGCTCCATGCAGACTCCAAGTTACTTCAGCGTCCCACCTAGCCTAAGCAGGATGAGTGTGAATGACTCCGTCTACAGTGCCATGAGCTCGCCGCGCTCGATACGGTCTTCGCGTCTACCACTTCCTCATCGGAAGACGTATTCGAGTGGACAGCTACTTGCAGTTGGGAGTTCGAAGTCTGGCCTCGGGATTAGGGAGTCGGATGGAGAATTGGAGGAGCTTAGGGTAATTAGCTCCCTGATACACCGCGAACACAAATATCAAACACATCCATACTTACATCGAGATGCTAACTTAAACATGACAGTTATACCTCGAAGACCAGACTGAAGGTGTCGTCCAATCCATCCAAGCACTCGTATCCTCCATCCGCGCCGAGCCAGACGACATGTCCGCTATCCGCACGCACATCGACGCCATCTCCGCCGTCGTCGGTAAAGTTATCTCCGCTACAGAATCTGCTATGAAACGGCAGCAACACCAACATCCACACGACCAAAGTCCCAATAGCAACACTCTCGCACTCCGCGACCGTGCCGGTCCCATCATCCGCATCCTCTCCGATTGCCGTGATAGGCTCGCCGAGGCGGGCGTGGAGGGTAGCCGGGCCATGAGTGCCAGTGAGATGCGAGAGGTTACGGGGAAGTTGCCGCCGATCGCTTTTCAGATTGCACGGGAGACGAAGGAGTTGGTCCAACGACTTGATCAGATGGATATGATGGGGACGGGAACTGGGATGGGGATGGGGATGAGTGATGGTGGGAGTGTGAATCAGGGAGGCGGCGGACCTGTACTGGGAGCGCCAGTGAGGAGGATTGGGGAGGATATTGACGACGATGATGATTTTCGATGAGACGAGGGAAACGAAAAGAAGAATCGGAGCATGAAAAAGAGAAAGATGTAAAAAATTATTTTTTTAAAAAAATTCCGAACTTCGCTAACGTCTGGATTCTGATTCGCGAGTTAACGTACCTCTGCATGATGATATGGGGGGTTTTTTTGGCCTTTCTCCTTTTTCTCGCTCTTGTCAATTTTCTTTTCTTTCCTTCGAATTCCTTCTTCCTTGTTTTTCTTCGTGGCGGTTCATATGAGGGCGCTGTGTAAGGTACCCCTGTGTCTGCTTGCATTTTTCGCCCTTTTCTTTTCTTTTCTTTTCTTCCCCCGAAGACTTTTATTTTCTCCCTTCCACCCTTTCCCTTACCTCGTTTTATTATCCTGATCAGTGTCAAATCACCGCTCTCCTTCAGAAACATATCAACCATCCCGGTCTCGAGATCCTTTACCATAGTTAATTTTTCTTGCTTACCTATTTTTCCCCCATTGCTTTTTCTTTTACTATTTCAGTTTTTACTTCACGCCTTTCCACCGCATTTACCCAGCCCATAAATAAGCGCTTTTTCCCCTAACTACATTTCTCTCATTGTCATTGGTAAGACAATATTAACCCTCTTCTTCATTCTCCTTCTACCACAATATATATATATTATTACTGTTGTCTTCTCTTTAATATAGTTTTATTCTTTTTGGTGGAGACTTTTCTACATTTGAGCCAGCGAACATACATACATGCATATATATATATTGTTTCTATTTAAATTTCGAAGGCTCAAGACAAGGTGAGGGGAAGTAGTAAGCTTCGTCTCGTCTGATTTGATTTTCTATTACTGTATTCAATTTCTTATTTTCTGTTGATTTGTTTTTTCTTGTACAGTTGGATGCAGTAGTTCCATATTTTACGTTTGATAATAATGAATTGTATAAAATGCATGTTTCTGTCACAAAAATTTATAAGCAGATTATATAACTGATGACCCCTTTCCATTCAGTTCGATCGAATAAGTGACACACATGTATGCTCCGTATTCAACGAGGCCATCACTAGGGCTAGTTTACTAATTGGGATAAATTACTTGGTTAGGTGTTTCACATCACCACCAAAACCAAAACTGGTACATAGTCAGCGGGGTAGATTTGAGCGCCTGTGTAAAGGCACGACCTGTACTGTACTGTATTGTACAGCAGCCCGTCTACGTCAGACCACAGCTGCCTACTGTGTAACTACTTGGTATTTTCTTCCAAACAAAATTTTTTTTCAGCTACTTGTTTCTCAGGCATTGTTATATTTTTATTTTTATTTTATTTTTTAATACAGAATCGATTTCGAGCCACAGCAAGGCACTTTGCATGTAAGTATATATTAATTTCCCTATCCAGTACTCCCCAATCCCCCTCGTTTTCTCTCCATTTTCCCCCACAATTGGGTTTTACCATGGGCTTGGGGTGAGCAGATGAGACATGTTCAAGGTATACTTCATCTGCCAATGGCCATTTGAGATGGAAAGAAAACAGTGGATTGGCGCCAATTTCTTCGCAAGCTGATACTGTTGCTGCATACATGGGATGAATGTGCATGTACGGAGTATATGATAGTATCATTGATTGATTGCCTCTGCTCCCCCTGCAAGTTGAATTATGTGTCTCTGCCATTGGGAGACAACATGAGCCGCATCTGAGAGCAAAAAGGAGTCAGAATGGCAACAGTGGGCTAACCTGTCTCCTGTAGAATTAGAACCCAGCTTTTCTTCAGGATTTTGAGCTACCTATCCTTCCTCCCTTTTTTTTTTTAAAAGCATTCTCTTATTCTTTGTTTCTATTGCGATATATATTTTGTGTAAGTTCCTTCATTCTTTCATCCTTTCAATTCTTTCCATGCCTTTTGTTCTTTTTATTGTTTGTTTACTTTTCGGAGTTTTTTTCTATGAGCATGCTGACATTTTTTGATTCAGAATACGACATTGTACCATACATACCATACCATAACCATACCGTAACTAGCCCAGCACAAAACATGCCCCTCCTTACCCGAAGCTCCGCCCAGCTGCTGTCCACCCCTCTCGCTTTTTCTTCTCTCGCATCCTCCAGCCTTCGCTACTCTACTTCTTCTTCTTCTTCTTCTGCTCTACGCCCTCTATGCCGCTCCATTAACGCGCCAAACAACTCCTTCTCAAATAATCGTCTACGTGCTTTCCATTCATCCCCTGCAGCCATGGCCATCAAAACTTTCTTCGAGGTCCAGTACCCTGACCCAGAACAGGCTGGCCACCCGAGTACGTTGACCCCACTCTCCTTTTTCACTCTATACATTTGCTGTTGTGTTGCCATTTCTTTGGGTTCCTGTTCCTACTAAGGGAAATTGGTATTCAATCCCAATTTAAGTCTCATCAAATCTTTACCCGTTGTAATCATCTTCCAAACCTAACTATCTCTTTTCTCTCTCTCCCCTCCATATTTTCTTAAGAAGTGGATCATCAATTGGGTGTGCCATTGAGGCCGTTTTGGCCGCAGCAGCGTGTCGCTTGAGTTTTCAGCTCATTCTTCCCGATTTCCACTGACCTATATAGTGACCACCGGCCGTATTGAGTTCGAACTGTTCGATGAAGCCGTTCCGAAGACCGCTGAGAATTTCCGTGCCCTCTGCACTGGCGAGAAGGGATTTGGCTACAAGGACTCCATCTTCCACCGCATCATCCCTGAATTCATGATCCAGGGTGGTGACTTCACCCGCGGCAACGTACGATATCCCGCCCTGCTCATTTTCTTTATTTTTATTTTTATTTTTATTTTTATTTTTAATTTAATAGGACTAGAAAAACTAACGATTCCCCTTTCATTGGGAATTTTAACAGGGCACTGGTGGCAAGTCTATCTACGGTAATAAGTTCGCCGATGAGAACTTCATTCACAGACACGAGGGCCCTGGCTTGCTCTCCATGGCCAACGCTGGCCCCAACACGTATGCACCTATATTTTTAACAATAAACTCTGACTACTTCGTAAAACATCCTCTAATTCCAAACCAGCAACGGCTCCCAATTCTTCATCACCGCTGCCGCAACCAAGTGGCTCGATGGCAAGCACGTGGTCTTCGGCAAGGTCGTGGACGCCCCCAGCGAGAGACTAGGCCCCAACCAGAAGCAATCCATGAGCGTTGTCCGAGACATCGAGAGCTATATTAATAAGGAAAGCGGGAAACCCATATCTAGTACCCCACCGAAGATCGTCAACTGTGGTGAGATCTAAAATATTTTTCGCCATGGGAGCGTAGACGAAACATGCTTTCCTATTCTCCTTTTACTTTTTTTTATTTTGATGAGGAATCGTCGTTTTTGTTCTGTAACGATGGAGAGAGGGGGAAAACGGGTTTGGGAAGCTCGGGAGGGTGAGGGTGGGGGTGGGGGTGGGACGCATTGCCATATGATGTAACATAGTAGCAGGAATGGGGAAGGAATCCCTTTTTCTTTAGGAAGGGAAAAGCGATTCAGAAACACACAAAACCTGCAAAGGTCTTCATGCAATCAATGTAATCTGAACACTCAGGAAAAAGGGGGTAAATTTTTTTTTTTTTGGTATAAATTCAACGTGACTCCGATGTATGATTGACTAAATTAAATCTTCTACAATCTAGCTCTCGGCATAAAGTATTGGAGGAAAACAAGAAAACACAAGCAAAAATAATTGAATACCAAGCTAAAATTTGAAATAATATCATCAATACTAATATTTAAGTCGAGCGGGCCTGTGGATGCCTTTCAAATATATATAGGCTCTAGCACTGGCAACAGTGAGGCAACCCACCAAGGACATTTTCTCGTGGCATGCTTTCATAGGGCTGGCGATTGTATGTCAATCATAGTACCTTGGGTGACTTCAGAACCAACGCAGTCCATAAAAGTATCCCCTCAGCCCTATCTGTGGTTGCTGTCACTTGGGTACTACCTGTTGTTATTCTCAGTCGCTGCGTGGGATACACTTAGTATGTCGTCGTGCAAGTTTCATCTTTTGCTTGAGCAGAGAAAACTGGTGGGCCAAGGTCGGAAAGCCCAGCCACTGATGCTCGAAGTGTCGTTTTCCCGAGAATTATTCTGCGGAGTGACTCCTTCGATAGAGTCATACGTTTCCCCAGCAACTCTTATGTCTTTCGTCCCGAATTCCACGTATTGGAGGGTATTAATCGCCAGGTCTAGCGCCCTGAGAGGCTCCGTTTCAAGGAGATATACTCTCCGACGGGCTGCCTTATTCCAGCGCAATAAAGGCAGGAATGGTGAGTAAAGCGTTAAAAGCCTGTATTTGGTCACGGCTTTCGCAGAAGACCTTACGGATGTTGCTACCACAGCTTAAGAGGTTAGAGGACGGGCGGGGTACCAGTCCGCAAAGACCTCTGAGGAGTCATTAATCAAATCACACATTTTATGATATGAATGGTGATTGAGATATGATGGGTTTCTTCTCTGGTGGTTCTAAATGAAAGTTGGAGAAAGCCTAACCTTCGGAAGTTTTGTGGAACAATCGTAGTTCGTCAAAGTATTCGAGTTTGGAAACATGTCCGAAGCTGAACTACGCAACCTGAATTAAAATAACTATAAAACAGCTGGGTTAAAATGTCTCGCAGATGTCTGTCCTGGAACTTCCATCTACTTAGGGCAAATATTTTTGCAATAATTCGTTTTGCAATAGGCATTTTCATGAGCTGTATGTATCTCGACCCTCTTGGGAAGTTATATGTTAAGAGTCCCTTTTCTCGGAAGACTTAGTAAATGCATTGTTTGTATGTGATTTATTTCGGGCAGGATCAAATCTGCGTGAGGTATATATGGAGCTTTGGTAGTGCGTCTAGGACATGTCATTATTCGCGCTAAATACCTGAATATCATATCGTAATCAAGACACCGTTGTCCATGTGGTGTTAAATGCCGTTGGCGACTAAGATGTTGGTTGAGTTCCATGGCTCTTCTGTTGTTGGTGGCTCTGTATGCCCCCTTTTCCCTTTTTAAATAACATTGCGGCCTCAAATATTGTGAAAGTGCCGCAGGGTGGCAGGATGGGCAAACAAACGAGGTGCTGAGCGTTTAAGATTCCTGCCCAAATTTTTATGCCGATACTTTGATGTTCACCCAGCAACTCAGAATCAGAACCAGAAAGGAAGAAGTTCGACGATTTCTGTGTCAAATGTTCGCCTAGTTTAACCTGCATGGTTCGACATGGTAGGATTCCATAATTCCATCGCTGCAGCAAAATGTCGTGGTATTGAAATAATCTTGCTTCTCATTCGATACCAGCCAATACCTCGCCGTCCTTTTCTAGCACTTTCCGTCCTGCTGCTTTCAAAACGCCATTCAGTATTTCCCTAACTTGTTTACAGCCGTCAAGTCCCACTGCAAACATAGTTTCCAGATATGAAATATGCACACCCGACTCCATCTGGACAACCGACATCATCTGGTTCTCCTCTTCATCATCCATGGAGTCGACCCCAGTGGGCGCAGGGTTCGTATTGGCGACAGTCATGAATGGCAGTTCTTGTTCTTCGGGCATTGACATGTCAAGAAGCGGATCCAAACTTTCGTTAATTCCACCAATATGAGTTAGTTCAGGTGCGGCAGGTGTAGATGCCCTTCCACTCATCCCGACGGTGCAAGCGCAAAGAAGGCCGGGCATTGGTATTCCAGCATCTACTAGAGCAAGAGTGCATGCATTTATGCACGCTGCGAATAAAGAACCATCGGATGATAGTACAGATATGTGAAGGGATATTGTGCTATGCGGATACAGGTGGGTATGAAGATGTGGCTGAAAGGCATCACGGAGGGCAGTGGCTAGATCTGTAGATGCTTGTCTGTAGCTCTGGTTAACATTGAACATGGAGGGGATTATAAATTGAACTGGGTACCAATTGGATACACAGTACTAACCTATCACCTCCGCCGCCGCCGCCACCACCAGCTGCGCTCCTCTTCTTCCTGTCGACTCCAGAAAACCCTGCAATATTGACAGCAACAGAGACGACGGCGCCTTCACGGGCAGGGCCAGTTGCCTCGGATCGTTTGCCTTCCGCTGGCCCGTGGACCATACATATAACCACCGTATTGCCCATTGAGAGGTATGACGATCCAGAGCTGGCTGGGTTCGTAGATATCTGGGCTTGCATTAGACGAAGCTCATTCCAACGCCTGCCGTCTAGGCGAAGCCTGGTGAGACGATATGTCGTCGAGGTGTCGAGGGGCATTGCGCCTGATGATATCTGCAATCACCTGCCACTGGGTCTTAATGACTTTTGTGATGCTTCGATCACCAATTAGCAGTTGCTGAGATCACAGCAGAGCAGGTCTTCTGTTATTCGATATAATAAAGAGCTGCAGCGCAAGAGTATATATTCTATTTTCTCGTGGGCGGGTTCTCGAATTATCGTTGTTCCAAAGCACTGAGCAGGGAGGAGCCAACAGCAAAAAAATGGGATATGGAGATTAGCGATAAAAGAATTCCTTATGCTGGCTATAGGATGTTAAATGCGACTGTTATGAGCATTGATTGTTTGTACGGAGTAGATTCTGTGAAAATTTCTATGCCGTTGCTAAAGGAATAAATTGTTTGTACAGTACTCCGTACAGACGCAGTTAAAGCTCTTTACCAGTTTAGGAAATTTTTAACTTTCCAGTTCATGTGACTTGGCGAAACTCTCGCGGATCTTCGCGTCTAATATTGTGCTCTCCGCATCAAGCCTCCAAAATCAAAACCAACGCAAGGGAACCTGTATGCGGGGACTTAGTTGAGTATGGGGCCCCACTGGGAGCTGGAGAACTCCGATGCCACCACGCAAAGTGATGATATCAGTGACGATGACTTGGGTTACTGCCGAACTGCGCCTGGGATCTGGCAAAATCGCGCCGCGGATAATGTCGGAGGTATAACACGTGTTTAGTTCCCTTTGATCCCCTGGATCACGTTAGTCCTTTTGATACTGACCGGAATCGGATATAGGAAGCGGTCCATCAGAAAAATCGAAATCAGCTACCGCAGAACCCACCGCTGTCCCCGGCAGGCAGGGGGCGATATCAGCATCAGACGAAGAATTCGACGAAGTAGCTGGTTTCAACGATGGTACAGCCGCATATGAGAAGTTCAGAAACAGAAAACAGCTGCAGCGCAAGCAAGCCACCGCCAGAACACGCAAATCCAAACGCATACCTCAAAATTCGATTGTTGGTAAGCGGCCGACTAGAACCGAAGCTAACACTTCACGCAAACGACAGCGGCAGTTAAAAGAGTATGGAGACTTGTCTTCTGAGGATGATTTGATGGAGCACACTCTCCCAAGCTACATTCACAATCGCCGCACAACTTTTGACAAGAAAACGGCCTTGTTGAAGGAGGCAGGCTTGAAGTTACCGCCTACCTTTGATGATGTTGTGTTTTCCGATGACGACCACATGGAAGATCTGAATGAGAAGCCAAATTTTCAGAAAGTCACTCCGTCGAGGAAGTATGAAGATATACAACTTCCTTATTCCTTGGGTTTGATTCCGGCCCCAATTGCGCAATGGCTACGAGACTATCAAATCCAAGGGGTCGAATTTCTGCATGAGTTATTCGTGTATCAAAGAGGGGGGATTCTAGGGGATGACATGGGTCTAGGCAAAACGGTTCAAGTTATAGCGTTTCTAACTGCTGCATATGGGAAAACAGGCGATGAACGAGATGCTAAACGTATGCGAAAAATGAGACGAAGAGGAGAAAATGTCTGGTATCCTAGAACCTTAATTGTTTGTCCCGGAACGCTGTTGCAAAACTGGAGATCGGAATTGGATAGATGGGGTTGGTGGCATGTGGAGACCTACCATGGCGCTGGAAAGGAGGCAGCTTTGCAATCCGCCGCGTCTGGTAGGCTGGAGATCATGCTCACGACCTACAAAACATACGTGCTAAATAAAGATGCCATCAATATGGTCGAGTGGGATTGCGTTGTAGCTGATGAGTGCCACGTTATCAAAGAGAGGAAGTCCGAAACGGCGCAATCGATGAATGAAATTAACGCTCTTTGCAGAATTGGCCTTACTGGTACAGCTATCCAGAACAAGTACGAAGAACTCTGGACATTGCTCAACTGGACCAACCCTGGAAGATTTGGCCCTGTATCTACGTGGAAATCCACGATTTGCGACCCGTTAAAATTAGGACAGTCTCATGATGCAACTGTATACCAACTTAGCAAAGCGAGGAAAACTGCGAGGAAGCTTGTCGATAACCTGCTACCCTATTTCTTCCTCAGGCGCATGAAAACGCTTATCGCGGACCAATTACCGAAGAAGAGTGATCGAGTCGTATTTTGCCCACTCACGCCAACCCAGGCTGACGCATACGAGCGGGTTTTAGACAGCGATATAATCGAATACATCAAAACTTCCTCTGACCCTTGCTTTTGCGGGTCAGGCAAAAAGTCTGGGTGGTGCTGCCACATGTACTTACCCCAGGGCGGAAAATGGCAAAGCTATGTCTTCCCGGCAATTTCAAACCTGCAAAAGCTCAGCAACCACCTCGCCATTCTGATTCCACAATCGCAAGATCCAGCAGAGAAGCAAAATAAGGACCTGGAGATGCTACAGATAGCTGTGCCAGACCAGTGGCGACAGCTGTACGCTACCAGGGATTCGATCCTCAACTATGCCAACCACGAGTTTTGTGGAAAGTGGAAAGTGTTGAAGAAGCTTCTGCGGTGGTGGCATGGTAATGGGGACAAGGTTCTTGTCTTTTCACATAGTGTGCGGCTGCTTAAAATGCTTCAGATGCTTTTCAAGCATACTAGCTATAATGTCAGTTATTTGGATGGTTCTATGAACTACGAAGACAGAGCCAAAGCTGTTGACAGCTTCAACGCCGATCCTCGAGAATTTGTTTTCCTTATATCTACTCGAGCTGGAGGAGTAGGGCTAAATATCACATCTGCCAACAAAGTCGTCGTTGTCGATCCGAATTGGAACCCTGCCTACGACCTGCAGGCACAGGACCGTGCATATCGTATTGGGCAAGCTAGGGATGTGGAAGTGTTTCGATTAATCTCCGCCGGGACAATCGAGGAAATTGTTTATGCTCGTCAAATATACAAACAGCAACAGGCAAACATCGGATATACGGCCAGCACGGAGCGGCGATATTTCAAGGGAGTCCAAGAGAAAAAGGACAGAAAGGGCGAAATATTCGGCCTGTCTAACATGTTTCAGTACCAAGGTGACAATATTGTCTTAAGGGACATCGTTAATAAGACTAACGTCGCAGAGAGTAAGGTTGGTGTTAAAATTGTCAATCTCGAGTTGGAAAACACCAACGATGACCCTGATGAACAATTCAATTTACCCACTGATGAGGAGGACGATGGTGCAATGAGCCAACTGGCCGCCATGATTCGAGGAGAAGCTATCGCGAGGGATAAAGAAAACAAAAAGGTTGTTTCAGCCAAACATGACCCAATCCAAGCGATACTAGCCGGAGCGGGCGTTGAATATACGCATGAAAATTCTGAAGTTATTGGATCGTCAAAGATTGAAGAGCGCCTTAGTCGTCGTGCCGAGATGGCAATTGATGGTACCAGCTTTGGTGAGGAGCAAGTTTTCAAAGCTTCGCAGGATGAAATCTCTTCAGGCCTTGACGTCAACAATGGCGGGAAGCGTGTTCAATTTAAATACCACCCGCCAGAGGAGGTCAAGAGACGCCAGTTCTGCAGCATGTCTAAGCGATTTGGATTTGATAATCCGACTGAATTCGCTCTCGTAGTTGAGGGTATGACGCAGGCACAGAGGAGGAGTTGTTTGGCAAGATGGTATCGAGAGCGCCAGGCTGCGCTGATGAGCGGGATGAATACACCAGCCAAGCATGAGGACGAAAATCAGCTACACAGTATACCGGAACACGAGCCTCCAGGCTGATAATGCCTTTTGTTTGTGATTCCAGCATCATATTTACAGCCTATGCTACGATACCGTGATATCATTATCTCATAGGAACCCTTGAGCGATGCCAGGCATATATTCTTCAACGGCTTAAGTCACAGCCGTCTGTCAGTGCGTTGTCGTTATATCATGACCTATCTACCTCTAAGCACCACAAACTTGGGTATCCTTTGCCCGCTAGAACAAATGTAGGCTTTAAACTGGGTTGAGTTGACAGTACTGCCAGGGTGCATTCAACATCCGGACAGCCATACTAATATAACCAGGGGTTACTTGCGACTTACAGCTTCCCAATTCATTGTACGGACTGGCTGTGCCTGCGTTTCCCTCCACCGATGGTCCGAAGCGGCTGTCACAAGCTTACAGCCCCCGCTACCCTCAGGTTATTTTCACCAAAGTGCTGAGCGATACTCATCTGAATTAATGCTTGTATTGCTTAGCGATATATCTTGTGCAAGAAAAACGGAACCATCAGATATCAGGTATGGAGAGTTCTGTAAAAAAAAAAAAAAAGTACAGCGCTGCCACTCAAAATAGCCATTTAGAGGTACATGACAATGAAAACAAAAGATACCCCAACTCCACGCTTTGAGAGGTAAAATAGTAACGCAACAATAAAAATAAAACATATACGAGTTGGACGTGAAACCATAGCAGTGACCAGGGTCAAAACCAAGAAAGAGTCCACAGTGCCGGAAGATTGGGCCACTTCTCCTGCCATTTGGCAAGTATCTCAGGAACCTTGTCATCAAAGGATCTCCTGGCTTCACCCGTCCCCTGATCCCAGCCATTCGTCCCATTAATCCTCCGTTCCTGATCAGCCGCACTGTTTAGCCTATCTGCTAGATCGAGAATCGCTTTGGAACCAACCAGCGCCTCCTCGTGATTATCGCGAATATCAACATTGAATACATGCACGGGCCGATTCAAGGGTGCACCCCGATTCATCAAATCATCAACCACAGCATCCCAACATCGTTCCTCACACGTAATGATAGCATCGACCAAGCCGCCTTCTGTTCCCAAAGCGCCCTTATCCCCCCTCGAGACATGATCCAACCGTGGCATTCCAGGTATCCATTCTTGGAACCGCTCGGGCCCCCATTTCACGCTTTTGTTTCGCTCAAGCATAGGCAGAACACCATTATTGCGGTATAACCTGGGGTCTTTCTGCATTAATTCGTCGTACATTTGAGCATAGGATACAGAATTGAAGTTATAGACATTAGGTTGCGTGATGGATGGGCCTGGGAGTCGGACGAGAGAACCCGTGCCAAATGAGATTACTGGGTACGAGGAAGGGGGTGCGGATAGACGGTTATGTGCCTCCATTGACCGATTTTGATTAGCCGCACATACTGTACAGAATTTAAGTTTATAAGATGTAGATGATGGGTGAGGCGGGGTTGGTGTAGGTGACTCGTCGGTTGTGCCGTCCAGCCCTGTCGGAGGCGTTGAGGCAGAGGGCTCTTGAGGTGGAGGAGGCGGCGGCGGGGGAGGCGGTGGGGTTGGAGTTGTTGTTCGAGCGAGTCGGGGGTCTGAACTCATGTTGACTGTTTGTTTGCCTGCTGTTGCGCAATCTACTATTCTACTGAGCCGTGTAAAGTCCACGAAGCTCGGTTACGAACTCAGATGCGGTGGGGGTGGGAGAGAAAAGAGCTCGTTGAATGGTTTTATGGTGCGAATCAGGGAGGATGAAAAGTCCGACCACTTGTGAGTTGAACGCTCTAGGAGATTAGCAGTCAGCAGCCTGAATCCAAGTATTCTATATAATTCAAAAGATAGGCATGCCGAAATCCAATGCTACGTATGCAGCATTTATTCAGATGGGTTTGTATATTTTGCGTATTTTAAGTGTCTCCTCATAAGGAATAGGACAGCTCCAATAAGAAGGTTCATCATTTTGAGATAGGCATGATTACAGCATTCATAGAATGCGGAATTGGGAAATACGTGACATACCTTAATAGAAATGCTCATCCTCTGAAGACAGGTGGTTAGTTGTGAGCTGGCTTTAACCGCTTCTTTTTTCTTTGTTATTCAAGGATGTTGTTGTTTGAAGCAGCAGAAACATCGGTTGCGAGAAGAATTTTGGCAGCGAGAAAAGCGTGATTAGTCATCAATACCCGCTGGGCATCTAAGGGGGAAAGTTTGATATTCGCCCTTTTCCTGACAACATACGGCGAACTATTCGCCTTATCTTCAACATGTGATATGCGGGGGTGTACCAAGAGGGTGGACTATGGCATATGAAGTGTTGGAATAACTGTCTACGCCAGCGTATGTATTCTAAAGCTGACAGTGCCTTTATCCATCCGGGAGATGGAAGCTCTTTAGTTTTGGTGCCTGTTGCGGCGGATTATTTTCCAGTCAAAGCTGAAGAGATATTGTTAATATTATAAGAATTAATTTCTAAAAGAAACGTCCCCAGTTTCTAATACACCCATCATCATCTGCCAACAAGGCCCTATGCCCATACAAACTCGCCAATTGAAAGCAGACCAAACCTCATACCGCTAAAGCCTCCCCTCACACTGCCCTTCGCCGATAATCCCCCACTAGATGCGCTTCCCGCTACATACCCTGGGTTTCTTTTACACTGGGCTCTATTGAGCGCAATATCACGGAGACGAATGGTAAGCTGGGAATTCCCTCGTCAGAGCGAAAGTACCATGATCTCAACAAAGCCAACTATCCCGATTTTGCAGCCCGTCGTTTCCAGAGGATGCGTGTGGGTTGCTTAGGCCCGGAAAACAACGACGAATAGTCAGTTTCAGGCACCCCCGTATTTCCCTCCACATTGGAAAGCCGCAGGTGCCGCACTACAGTGGCCACAATCACCGTCAGATTGAGATAGGCGAATTTCTCTCCGATGCAGCGGTGACGCCCCGCTCCGAAGGGGAGATATGGACTAGAGGTGCCCTTGGAAGTGGCACCATACCCGTAATCGACTATGTCTTCCTTCTCGTCTTCTTTGGGTGCCTGAGTCTCCCACCGATGAGGATTCCACACCGTGGCGTTAGGAAAATATTCGTCGCTCAGGGCCGTGACGCCTGGCGCGGCGAGCAAGATATGCGAGGTCGGGATCACGTACGGTGTGCCAGGGACCGGCATTGGGTTCTTCACCTTGCGTAAGAGGGAGTGGATTGACGTGTTGAGGCGGAGGGTCTCCCTGATCACATTCTGGTGCAGCGGAAGGCTGTCGAGATCCTTGTATTGAAGGGCTGCCAGATTTCCATCGGGTCCTGCGCGCGGCAGGTTGGCTAGCTGCTCTTGGTAGAGCTCCTCGGCTACCGCGGGCTCAGAAGCTAGGCGCAGCATGATCCAAGAGCTGATTGAGGATGATGAATGCTGGCCAGCCATCAACAGGGTGATCATAATATTCGCAATCTCCTTGTCTGGCAACCTTTGCCCATTCTTGTAGGTGCACTGCATTAGATTCCAAATCATATCAAACTTCTGCGAATCGCCGACGTTGGTCGTCGCAGCGTGTCGTCGCTTGCCAATGATGTCGGTGTAGATAGCGTGCATTCGGGCGTGGGCGGCGTCGCGTTTTTTGTTATGGGGTAAGGGTGCCCAGGGTAACATGAAATTTATCGGGCTGAATCCTTTGTCCAGGTCGTGGTAGAGAACGGCAAACTCGGTGGTGAGTTTGGACCGCACCTCCTCTCCCTGCAGGGCACTCCCTGCGGTAAAAATGGTGAGCTCTGCCATGGCGGCAGAAATATCTACGCTTCCTGAAGCTCCCTGGAAGTTGGGTGAGGTAGCGAGGTAGTCCTGGACCTCCTTCTCGACCAATGGAACATGGGACTCTAGCGCTGCCTGAGTGAGTCCATACTTGATGAATTTCTTCTGCTCGATGAGCTTGGAATTGGGACAATCATAGACCACATCTGGCCCAAACACCGGGGTGGTTAAGGGGCTGTACACCTCCTCCGCGTTCACGTCTTTCAGCTTGCCATTAAGGATGAATTCGTTCCCCTTTATGCCCAGGTAGACTGTTGTTGGGCGTCCCAGAAACACGAAGGTGAAGATGTCGCCGTGCTAGATCATATTGCAATGCCCCAAATCAGCCATGATGGCCTGGGCAGAAACATGGAGCAAAAGATTGTTTGTTTCTCACTTACCTTCTGGCGACAGGAGAAGAAAAACTTGTACGGGTCAATTCCATAACTGATCGTATTGCCCAGAAACGGGACCCAGTGGAAGACCAACGGTGGCCTGGTCTTATTGAGGAGGCGAAAGAACAATTGATAGATAAGGTTGAGCACAACAGCCGACACAAAAGCCAGGACTCCATAGGTCCCAATGGTAGACCACGACATATCGAAACAGTGGAGGCAAGCAGGATTCGAACAATATACAGGCAGATGACAAATACGAGCAACGTGAATGGTCTCAAGAGGCAAAAAAAAGTATTTCTATATCGATGCTTATTACTTATTAACTAGGGCTAGGGGAAAGGGGGAAGAGTTAAAGTTTGGGGCCTTCTGGCTGGTGTGTCGGGAGAATCCATCCCGGGTGATCAGATATGTCCTGTCCAACCTTCAACTTGTCGACTACCCTTGCTTGCTTAACAAAATTAATTCTAAGGCAGGATTTCACCCAAATGATTCAACTTTTAACAAAAAAACTTTTCATGATATGCTGAGGATTTCAAGAGTATCAAGCATCTCCCGCTGAATTTTGGTGTCGTAAAACACATGTTCAAAACGGGGGCTAATCCCCTATATTGTATAAAAGATAAAGCCAAGCCGCTTTTCTACCTATGTTTCATTGATCTAAATGCTAAGGCTTTCTAGCTAGGATAAGAGTTAGCGGTAAGAATTTTTAATTCTTAAGTGGTGCCGCATTTCTCAATAAAAGTGTTCGTTTTCGGGTTTTGGGGAGTGCAAGCAGCCTTCATCTCTAAAAAGGAAAATTGAGAGCTGCAACTGCGGAGATGTGCATGAATGAACTGTACTAGTAGCAAAGTCACAATCACAGCTCATCCACAAGAAAGGAATACTCCCTCCTACCTAGTAGGCAGACGTATTCTGTATTTCGGCAGAAAATCCTGTTTCAACGTATGAATATGTGTCTAGTTCACAGCTCGTCTATCTAAAGTTGCTTTCACTGTTGTGAAATATTGTCAGAATCAATCACCCTCTTTAGGGCTACTTACCTCAAAAAATAATCATCATGGGTAAAAAGCCTCGTCCGCTTTGGAATAACAATCCTTTACGAGGTACTAAGTATATTTGAGTCTCATTCGCAATATAGATGGAGGCCTATGAAATTGGTGCGAGGTTTAGAACGTCTTCAGCCGCTCCCGCTCCAGCTGCGTTTCGCGCCGCTCTTGTCCCAAGATGAGATTTCGTTTAAAAATTTCCGAACTCGAAACCTCTCACTCATGACTTCCAGAATCTTAGGGCCAGTTCTCGAGCACGCGAATGAAAAAGAAGTGAAATCCTTGATCAGCTCATGCCGTGGCCCCGTCCGTTTAACAAGAAATTGCTCCTGAGGGAGAGAGTAGCCGCTGTTTTGCGGAACAAGCAAGTTGAATCCTCGCGCAATCACATAGGGCGGAGCAGGGTACAGGAAACGCCCGAACTGCACCGCTTGTTCAGATCGTTTGAGCCTCTAATTTAAGGATGTTGGCTAAAAAATAGTCGAGCCAAACCTTAACTAACTTTAAAGTAGCTTAAGGTTAAAATAAGAAAACTACTGTATGTAGTTGTTAACTTTACAGGGCTATGATCGCTAGGTACGGAGTTCGGGGTACGAGTACTCAACACGTAAGCATCCTCCTGTAGTAAACTACGGAGTACCCCCTCCAAGGCAACAACAGCGGTATCATCCCCGTCGAATTTCGGCCTTACAATATTTCACCCCCTGAAGTTAACATAACATATCCAATTTCGTGGATACTACTGGCATAGGCGTATGTTTCAATAACATGGGAAGACAAGATACACCCAAATGGGATGTTGAAGTGTCAAAAGGGCTGTAGGCTGTAGGCATGCCGGCTTGCCTTTGTGGACCTCGGTAAACAGTTCGTCCCAGGGTGCCAATGACGTGCGAGGTGTACTATCTTCTAGCTATATATTGCACTTTTGGCCCTCGGCATTTCGTCAGGATTTCATCGCATTTTGATATGGTCCGTAACGTTGGATGACTGGCAATGATACGATATGCTGAATCTTAATAAATCTGTTCTCGGTATGGGTTTAATCACGAAAGCTCATCGCTCGGGGTCCTCCCAAATGTGCTGGATGTCCTCTCGCCCCTCACAAACCGTTGATGCCGAGGCCCGCGACTACCCATCCCCTCCTCATTCATCAGACTGTGCGCTCTGTTGAGTTGGCATATATAATCGATCTGTTCAGGTCTCTATAACTTATATAACAATCTGACCGGAC
The DNA here is from genome assembly GCA_001883825.1 of Emergomyces pasteurianus Ep9510. Classification (NCBI taxonomy): domain Eukaryota; kingdom Fungi; phylum Ascomycota; class Eurotiomycetes; order Onygenales; family Ajellomycetaceae; genus Emergomyces; species Emergomyces pasteurianus. The sequence continues at coordinate 12,359 of LGRN01000198.1, read as the reverse complement.
TTTGACTGGCTTATTTCTCAGACAAACCTTGCAACAGAGAAATACATAATACTAGTATTTACTTATATACTACCCTAAGATGGAGCCGAGCAGCGCAACAAGCGGCTTCTTTCAGAGCCTTCCCGTTATCCCCCCTCAGTATATTGAAGATGCCGCTATTCGCCGGATCCTCTCTTTGTACCTTCCGTCCCCTACGCCTTCCAGCATAGAGGAAGATCTTTCTCGATTTTCTCGTCTTGTGCTGTCAAGATCTCATATGGCCCATGCAGCAGACGCTGAGCGGAACCAGCCGTACCTACGCCCTCTTAATACCTTTGGTGTTGAGAACAAGCAGGATCCTCTAGTCACAAGTGAGGGATGGCGCAAACTGCAGGCTGTGGGAATTGAGGAGGGGATCGTAGGGTTGGCATATGAAGATCCCCAATCTCAGTGGAATAACCGAGCATATCAATTCGCCAAATATCATCTTTGGACTGCCAGTGCCGCTCTGGTCACATGCCCAAGTGCTATGACCGATGGCGCTGCCAAATTGCTTGGACGACATCTGAATGATGCAGATGGCGCTATGTTCGCAGAAGCGAGAAGAAGACTCATTAGCCGAGATCCCAATGTTGCTTGGACTAGTGGCCAGTGGATGACGGAACGGAAGGGAGGCAGCGACGTACGTGGGACGGAGACGGTGGCTAGGAAGCTTTCCATAGAAGAACAAAGCGCGAACAATGGGGTCGATTCGCTTGGCTATCCTCTTGGGCCATGGCAGCTGGACGGCTTCAAGTGGTTTTCATCAGCTACCGACGCCAATATGACGATGATGCTTGCCAAAACCGGGGCAGATGGTCAGATCAGCGCTTTCTATGCCCCATTGCGCAGAAAGGTTCCAGGTGGGGCCGAAGGCGAGACGGAGCTCAACGGGGTGAGGATTCAGCGTTTAAAAAATAAGCTTGGTACGAAAACCCTCCCTACCGCAGAGCTAGAACTGAAAGGAATGAGGGGATATTTGATTGGCAAGGAAGGGGAGGGTGTCAAGGAAATTTCAACCATTCTCAATATTACCAGAGTTCATAATATGGGTGGAGCGGTGGGCGGCTGGGGCAGAGGATTGGCAATTTCGAGAGCGTATGCGAAGGTGAGGATTGCTCGCGGCAAGCTCCTCGCGGATATGCCCGCACACGTAAGAGCTCTTGCCCGTGACCATGTGATGTATCGAGGTCTAGTCCACCTTGCCCATTTTGTGGCTTCGTTACTGGGTATTTCTGAAGGCCAAGATAGCCGCCTCACGCAAGCTACACAGGCGTCTATCCTCCCCACAGATACTCAACAATCCAATGCTTTGCTCCGCCTCCTTACACCTATGGGCAAAGCTCAAACGGCCCTCAGAGCGATTAACGGAGTTCGTGCCTGCATGGAAAACTTGGGCGGAGTAGGGTATCTTGAGAATGAAGACCCCTTGTTAAACATTGCAAGGATTTTCCGTGATATATGCGTACTCAGCATTTGGGAAGGAACCACCGATATCATGGCAGACGATCTTGTTCGTGTTATAAAATCTGGACAAGGCCCTACGACCTTGGCCGCTGTGGGACAATGGGTCACGAACGGTTTGGCGATTGCGAGGAAGCATTCCTTCGAAGCAGAGGGTGAGACGATACAGAGAGCATGGGCACAATGGCTGCAATCGGTTGAAACTAAAGATAAAGAGCGATTGAAGTGGGAAGGGAGAGATCTCCTTGTCGGGCTCGAGAATGTAGTTTGTGGCCTGTTGCTAGTCTTGGACGCGGCCCGAGATAACGACCCTATCGCGCGAGAGATCGCAAGGCGCTTTGTGTTGAAAGACCAAGCCACATATAGCTCCTGGGAAGTTGAAGCTGCCTGGGATAAGAGGATTGTTTTCGGCGATCAGGCCACCGGGACTGCCAGGCTTTGATCCGGTCGATCCGGCAGAAACATATGGTTTGTTATTCAACTAACTAGTATTACGGAGTACCCTTATTGACAGTGAGACCTGTATTTTAAGATTTACATAGCAATGAAAGGTGTCTTTTAGCATTTATACATATACGTATCTAGTACTTTATTTCTAGATTTAAGAGCCCTAAGACCCCCTTTTTTAACAAATTTTGACGTCATTGTAAACCCGGCTCACGTGTTATATCGCATCGGCAATACTCAGAGAATAACCAAATCAACCCCACCACGCACGGTGGAAACAGTTGACCAGTTCCCATACAATCCACCTCGGTGTGAAAAGCACCATATACAGGTATTTTTCCACGATGCCTTCGAATGGTAATAACCCCAATGCGGCTACGTCTGCCTCATTTCGGCCCGCATTGATCGTGACCGATATGCAAGAGGACTTTTGCCCGCCTGTGGGTATCCCACCATCAATAAGCCTTCTTTAATTTATCCTACCACCGTACATAGCAGAACATCATCTATCACTTCCACTCCTCATATGTTTTGATATGTACTATCACTAACATACCCCCATCTTTCGTGTCCACAGAATGGTGCCCTAGCCATTCCAGGCGCACGCGGCCTCGCCCCCGTCATCAATTCACTACTGTCCCTCCCCGGGTTTGTCGTCAAAATCTCCACACAGGATTTCCATCCGCTTTCCCATGTATCCTTCGCTATCACTCACCCTCCCCCCAATTATATCCCATTTCAATCCACCATTGCCCTGAAAAACCCCGCCCCAGGCAAGGAGACCGAAACCAAACCACAACGCCTCTGGCCCGTGCACTGTGTCGCCAACACCCCGGGTGCATGCATCATTCCCGAAATCGATGCGGGTAAGATCAGCGTGAATATCCGTAAGGGTATGGATGCAAGGGTGGAGATGTACTCCGCGTTCGGGGATGTATTTGGGAACTGCAACTGTGTCGAGACGGGCGGGGTAAATCTGGATCTGGAGGCGGTGTTGAGGGAACATCAAGCCTCGGATGTTTTCATTGTAGGGGTTGCGGGCGATTATTGTCTCAAGAGCACAATTGTTGATGCGGCGGATAAAGGGTTTCGCTGTTTCGTGGTGGAGGAGGGGACGAAGTGCGTCGACCAGGGCGAGGGGTGGGAAACAGCCAAGAAAGAGATGGAGGACCACGGGGTGAGGATTGTGAGCATTGATGGGCCGGAGGTAGCGAGAATTAAAGACTCGGGGTAAAGGGAACAATTTTCAGGATTCAATTAGCTGGCTTGAAGTGGTGGGGACTGACTTTTTGAGCAAAGTAGCTCCCTGAGATTGATTTAAACATTGTGCATGCATAGATATATACCAACCAGCATTACAATTCTATGGGGTCGGAAGGCCCTGGCTATGCCGAATTCCTATCACCATCTAAGCTCTCAAGAGGATATTGATTTGATGCCATTATTGGCAAGTATTTCCATGAGGCTAAAAATTTTCAAGCATGAAAACGCGGCTGTGAGTTTTCAAAAGTAGCGCCTAGGAATAGGTTACTAAAACCCCGGCCCGGATCTCCTCATACTAGGAAGTCCAGACAGTTGTTTGTTTCTATGAGGTCGTCGCTAAACATTTGCTCATTCATTCTAGAACATTGGAATACAAAGTAAAAAGAAAAAAGGCCTCAGCTATTGAAAAAATGAGGCAGCTCGAAGTGGTGCGAAGTGGTGGAGTGGACCAAAGAATGAAACCCAAAGATGTACTCGGAGTTGGTGGCGGAGTTTATTTTTCACGGGCCGATACTTGACAGTAACTAACTAGGTACATACATGTAACTAACCGAGCATCATATGAAGCGCCATCGATTAAAGGGCCCGGTTAACTGCTAACTATAAAAATGTTCTAGTTTTTCTATTTTCAAGATATGGACTCTTTTATATCGAACAACATTTTAATCTCACGACTAATTTATTGCCTAAGCATTTTCTTTGATTCCACGCGTCCCGTGTTTAAATTGCCCAACTATCAGACAATTGTCAAAGACCGCCATTCTCAATGAGATGATGCCTCACCTCGACGACGCCCCTCCTTTGGTTCCAGAAATTCCATTTACTCCATTAGCTACGACTACCACTGTCGATGAGAAAGTAACAGTTGCAGAACCGGAGCCCCTCCCTTACTGGTTAGTCAACGTTCCCCGATCACAATGGCCGCCCGAATGCCCAGAGTATCTCCGCAATCTACCTCAGAAATCTATACAGTCTCTTTCCCTGCCTGATGCTCAGTATCAGCGGCAGAGCTGGGAGCTGGTGAAGTCAATAGTTGGTATGTATTTCTCTTCCTTGTCTAATGAATCAGTTGGGAGAAGGGGGAGCTTGATAGTAGTACTGATGGTTAAACATGTCTAAAGAAAATGAGGACACTAATATGCCAGAGCTGAATTTTAGGATCGAACCAAATACATCTTCTTCAGCGCGTGCCGTCGGATTTGAGAAGGTATCTAGAGTATATTGCAAAGATTAAAGCTATATATGGTTCCGTCGTGGATTTTGTGGTTCAAAGGAGGCTGGGCTGGGTTGGTGATTTAGATCCGCGGGGGACAAGGCCGTTTGAGCACCCAGGTTCGTTTATGCCCCTTTTTTGCCTTTCCGTCCATTTTCTCCCTCTCCTGTTCTCTCACCGATTTTGAGAGATACAGAAATGCGTACTTTTGACTTAACTGACTTGACTGACTTGGTAAACTGCTTTCAAAACTTTTATTCGTGCCTATAGATGACATCAAAATCCTCTACAACGACTGGCCATATGGAGTGGAAAAGGATATCGTGCACCTCGTCGTGTGGACAAAATTTGAATTAGAAGATGATCCTGCCACAGATGACCTAACTCCGCGCATGAGGAGGGAGATTGATGAGTTTGTTGGGAAAACGTTTCGATCTAGAATGCCAGCTGAGAAGGTATGTATGAACAAGGAAGAAAGAAGAAAAAGAAGAAGAAGAACCCCTTCTATTATAATCCACTATTGTTCCCCATCCATCCCTTTCACTTCTTGGATACTCCCTCTTCCCCTTTCATTTCAAACGATAAACGTGATGTTCAATTTTGCTAACCATCATCAACACAACAGGTTATCTGGTTCAAAAACTGGAAGTCTCTCAAATCCGTCCATGCTATTGAGCACTTCCATGTTATGTTGTACCAGGCCGATCCGGCATTTCTCCATGAGATCACCAATGGCGATGTACCCGTTAACGATGTATGATTTTTTTTCTGTCGATTTTTTTATGACTATGGGCGTTTTCTTTTGCCGCAATTAGAGGTTTAGACATTATAACAAAACATAGATTACAAACTTTCGTAGCTGGTCGTATATATATATATATTTGAATGCGAATTTTCACTACTCTGTCCAAATGATACTCCCTGGACGAAACTCCGTACCAGTAAAACCAACCCGAATATTTAAAACCCTCCTCATCCCCAATCTCAGGCGTTAATAAGTAAATACTACCCATGTAGCATCGGCACGGTCCAGCTCCCCCCCAACACACAAAAAAAAAAAAAAAAACTAACCATATAGTATGGATATCAAGGGCAACAATGCATAATTGACACCTCCAGAAGATCAGGGGTAATAATTCTATGCATCGTGCGGCGGGTAAGACGTTTGCCCAGACCCGAGGCCTTTTGTAATTCATCCATATGTATCTATCGGAGTATGGAGTAGGGGCCCGCAGCAATCAGCAATGCCGTCCATATGGCGAGAGAGACGGCCTGGAGGCTGGGCGGGAGGTATGTTTCTTAGTACTAGTGTTGAGGGCAACATATAGCATCCATCATAACGCAGACACGTAGATATATCTTCTCTTTTTCTTCTTTTTTTTATCCGCGTGTATGAGCCCCCTGCGACCAGGAGGAGCCAGGATGGATCTCATCGTTGCATGGCGAATGGGTTAGCCAATAAATAATTCGGTTGCCAGTGCGGCCGGATGGGTGCGGAGGATGGAGGTTTGTGGGATTGTTTCTAGTTTAAATACCGCGCCGGTGAGCTGCATCATTGGCTTTGAGAATCTGAAGGATCCCAGAGGGGTATAAATTATTCCATAGGGGCGTTGTCAAATGTGAAAGCTTTTTTTCTTTTTTTCTTTTTTTTTTTTCTTTTTTTTTTTTTTTTTTTTTTTTTTTTTTTTTTTTTTTTTTTTTTTT
>LGRN01000197.1:0-46580 GCA_001883825.1 Emergomyces pasteurianus Ep9510 | reverse complement strand
GCTCTGATACCTGAGATTTGGTCTTTTTCTAAAGCCTGAATGGCTAATTGAACTCTTCCTTCTTGATAGGAGACTTGACTGTCTTTTGTTGTTGACATTTTGAGTGTTCAATGAATGGACGCGTCGCATAGTGGAATAGTGTACGAATAGGTGATGTGTACGAATAGGTGATTGATTACGTTAGATTGTTAATTATTACATAAGCTGCATAGAGTGGACCCTGACCTCATCCATTAGTTCTGCTCAGTCCCCCTGAGGATATTGAAGCCTCACACCCGTTTTACTATCTTTCCTTAGAACTGGCATTTTCTTGTATTCAAAATATCCATATACATACATTTGTGCTACCCCTTATCGATTCATCCATCCCAGGCGCACCGACGCCAGACGACCTACTCAGAATCATGGCTACTCCCGCGAGTGCATACAAGGTTCGAACTCAACATTCCGCTCCCGCTACCCCTGGTCCCATCTCTCCAACAAGCGTATTCTAACCCCTTTATCTCTACTAGGATCGCCAATTTCTCGCTGTCATAGGCGATGAAGAGTATGTCCCAACCCAATACGTCCGATCTACCCCATATCTGCGTCGTTTCAGATGTCACTCACCCATCCTGCCACCCCATAGCTCCGTCACCGGCCTCCTACTAGCAGGAATCGGCGTAAGTAAAAACAAGATATAAAAATGAAAAATCCCTCTCAACTTCCTCACCATCCAAATGAAGAATCAAAGCTGCCCTAGGGATACAGAAGCCCACCTTCCCCCTTTTCTCTCTCCCCATTCTTACCGTAAAAGCTAACCACATGATACTTCCCCACCACCAAAACTACAGCACGTAACAGACCCACCAGACTCGCAACGAAACTTCCTCGTTGTCGACGCTAAGACAGAAACCTCTGTCATCGAAACGGCCTTCCACAACTTCACGGCGGAGCGGAAGGACATAGGCGTGTTATTAATAAACCAACATGTAGGCCTTCCTCACCTTGTCCCGTACCCTCAATGAAGCTACGTGCCTTTCGAAACTCCCCTTTCTACTGCAATATGCGATATTGACAAAAATATGTGAGGTGGGCGAGACAGATTGCGGAACGCATCCGAAATAGCGTGGACTCATTCACAGACCCATTCCCTGCCGTCCTGGAGATACCGAGTAAAGACCACCCGTACGATCCGGATAAGGATAGCGTGCTACGCCGTGTGAGGAGGTTATTTGGGGAGTAATGTTATGGGAAAAAAAAAATGGGGAAGAATAAGCAGAAGTAGAAAAGGAAGTGAATAAAACTGCGATATTTTTGTGAGCAAAAACGAGGCAAGGATATTGAATACAATAGGAGTGTGGATTTGATTTGATTGGCTGAACCCCGGATAAGGGTTCCATTTACATATATGCAGGAGATGGTATTCTTGGCCAGCTTTGGCGTTGACATATACACCATCACAATGACTACAATGACGATGATGATACTGAATTGCCAGGGGTAGGGTGACCCGAAAATCGGATACACAGACTCTCCACGCCCTTGGGGAAGGGCGCTGAGAACGAAGGGATGGATAACTAGGTGAAAACCTGGGATTATCTGACCTTACCTAATTTTAGTTATTTATACCCTATATACATTACTTTGCTATTAATACTTGGTTCCCAACTCTCCCTGTTTGGGGGAGGTGTGTGGGTCAATTACGATTTTACCTGCGACATTAAGAGCGCACTCAATTAAAATCGCATCTTATGTTAAATATGTTATATCAAGTCTAGACATCAGTGGCTATCAATGTTGTTGCCGTATCAGTGAGTACCACCCAAGGGTGCCTCTTCGTAATCGAAACAGATATAGTGATATATAGAGGATATATCGTTTGCAATCGAGAGAATAAAGAAATCAAGCAAACCGCGAATTAAAAAAAAAAATCAGATGAAGTACCATGCGAAAACAAGTAACTTAAGATTAAATGATTTCGATTCAACCGGATGAAAGAGAAATTCTAAAAGAAAGAAGAACGAATATTCGAAAATAATTTGCAACAACAGTGACGTTCGAAATTAAATAACTGCAATAGAAACAACTGGTTAAAAGCTACAAAGAAACGCCCAAATATAATAATGTGGAAGTGAAAAACGGCCGCCTGGAAGTGAAGTATCGATACTGATAAATAATAATCCATATAACAAGGACGCGCACAACAGAAGCAGTTTGAAAAAACAAGGTCTGATTTGATGAAAATCAAGAAAACGCTTCAACGCCATGCAATTGATTAGATGAGGTGAAGAATTATTATTCTGTGGGTTTCAAATTACACAATAGACAGATAGAGGTGCTTTAGGGGGTAGTTTATTGACTGGTCATGAGCAGCCCTAGGTAAACCGCGGCAGGGTTGCGAGGAAAATTTATCTGTAGGCAGAAGGGGGAAAGGGCCGGCGGGGACCAAGTTCAGCATTAGCTGAAACGTTATGCATAAAGAATGTCGTAAAATGGTCGTCATGGACGCATGAGGAGAGACACAGGCTATACGAGGCAAAAAAAAAAAAAGATGACCGCCCGGCTTCTGAAAGCAGAAAACAGAAGAACGATGTGAACCTAGCCGATCTGTAATTTCTGGTGGGTGGTGAAATTGGTCTATCGACCCACGATGCAGAGCGGGATTGTCTGTTGGAAAAGCGATAATTTTTTGAGAATCGATCGGAGGCAGTTGCAAGGATATTTGGGAAAAGCCAGCTGTACAGTCCAAGCAGGCACGACAAACGAGTATATTGAACGAGGGTTACGATGTTCCGTGCGTTTATAAGCCGAAAGTAACTTCAGCCTTGAGGCAAGTTATCCGTTCCTTGTCCTTGGTGTACACATCTGCTAGGACAGTATACTTTCCCTGTGTATTTTCAACAAAAGCCGTTGATCTCAGCAGATGCAAGACGAATAAAATAACATGCTTAGAAAGCGAAAAATGCCATTTTCAACTTGTAATGTGAAGCTGTAAGATTTTTACTTACGGGTGGAATCTCCTTTGGCAATTCAACCAGTTTCGTAAACGACATTTTGCCCTCCTCGAGAGGGCATTCCATATTTACATTTGAGATCTCTTGGCACAGATCCGCTTCCTGGTTGATCAACCGAATAAGGCCGTATTTTACCTGTACTTGAACTTTGGCACCCTCATCAACCTGCTTGGAGAAAGTACCAGAAGCGTTGATTGCAAGTGTTTGGCCACTGCCGCAAGGGAAGCATTGAGTTAGCTACAAAATATCCTGCCATGGAGTGGGGACTTTTATACTCTGAAGGTAGTTTCGGGGGTATGTGGCACAGAAACATACGGCACTGGAGGATTAGGCGACAGATTGACTGATTCGATAGTCAAGATATCTGTCTCGGGTTGGGAGCAGAAGTACAATGGGTTATTGCCCGGGACTCCCAATTTCTTCCCCTCTAAGCTGATCGGGGTCTGGCTCTCTGAGAACCACGCGATGGAAGGCGCCCCAACGGCCAGAGAAGACCAGATTAGGGCGAGGATCGGAGTTGCAGTTAAATGCATGGCGGCAACTGTAGACTGGGGAACGGGGAATGAAACCGGGAGCGGTGGAGAGAGGATACGGAGACGGATGACTAGGATAGGTAGAGATTTGAATGGCAACGGCTGAATAGTCTCGGGGACCTTGAATAGCAAATTCCCAGGGCCAAAAGCTTGGACCAAACGTCTACTATAATGATAGTATGATTGGAACCGGTTTTCTGTCAAGGAGAAGAGTAGCGGGCCGGTTGTAGGAGGCGAGGGAGTGGTGTGTAATAGATTTGGGATGATTGAGAGAGAAAGCGCTTGCTGGGGTTTGGGCGAATGACGGCAGAAAGGGACGCTACCAGGGAGGAGAAGGCTTGGCGTCCATGATAGGTTGCCGGTCACATGATATTCAACTTTGTGAGAGAGGTTGAACCTTGTTGTTATTATGAATGGCTAACTAGGGAACTAATATATGTGTGGAGGTCACGTGGGATAGGGCATACGGAGAATACCTAACAAACTTCAATCTAGGCGACCTTGTTGGGAGAGAAAATAATTTGTATGGATAGCGGCGAACATTATGCATTGGTAGGTATCTAATCCTAAATAGACTGACAAAATAATTGAAACACAAAAACTATGAGATATAACAAGCCGTAAACTCCATTTCCCAGACCCTAGACCCTGGACCGTCATCCCATCGTTGAACGCTAGTAGAGTCTAGTAGCTCAGCGTCGTTGAGTCTTGCCCATGCCACGTTTCCCAGAGAACTATAACACGAAAAAGTTCATAGTTAGCAGGTATTTCAATATATTAAATTAATTGAGGAAGAGAAGGACACAGAACAAAAAACCCCCAAAAGTCCAAAAAAACTCACCAAATGCTTCGGCAAAGACGCTGTTGTGTGTCGATCTGCCTCGCCTTGTCTCGCCATCTGGTTCATCTTCTTCTGTGCTAGTTTCGCCATTTTCTCCGCCTTGCTTCGAGACTTCATATCCGTTATGCCGTCAACGAGGCGGTTAGTTGGTGCTTGACTGCGGGTCCGGCTCTGGGCACGTTGGAGCAGTTCCTGGCGTGCGTTATTGCCGCCATCGATATCCATAGCATCTGCCGTATCAATTTCGCTTCGGGTAGCCCCCCGGCCACGGGACTGTGTCTGAACACGGCTAGATGCAGATGTTGCATCGTATCCTATCGATTCTAGATGCGATTGCATTTCAGACAGTTTGCGGGCTTTGGCGCTGCGGGGGATCAGCGCGCGGTTCTTAAGCGATTTGCGCATCTTAGACGCGTTGCGGATGAGCTGCCGTTTCTCGCGGATGAGTTCTGCTTTCATGCGGATATCGGCCTCATCCGCATCTTCGACGCTCTCGTCGGAGTCATAGTATCCCTCCGCCTCTAGCTTCTCTTCCTCCTCCTCCAGCGCAGCAAGTTTTGACTCAATGTCAGGATCCACGAAGTCGTAGATATTCTTGCCGTTCCACACTTCAGGGATCTTATCGTATTTCCACTCGTCGTTTGCAAGCATGTAATTATCCTTCAGATTCACATTAAACACACCAGCGCCGCCATTCTCTTCCTCTACATCCCTCGCAAGCCTCCGTTTCTCCGGGTCACTCTTATCATACTTCTTCAACGAGTGGACTGCTTCAGGGATGTAGGTTTCGCGAGTCACTCCGCCGATGGGTTGGGCGACGTGAATTCGGGCCAGAAGATCACCCAGCCTGCCAGATGGGGTGCCAGAATTACTACTACCGGTCTTCAATTTCTGCGCCACTCTCTCCGCAAGAAGTCTGTCACAAGCCGCATTCTTCACTGCGGTGACTCCCTCTGTGGTTGCGCAGGAAACTTGCAGCATCTCGACATCCCCAGGTTTCAGGATCGCCTGAAGCTCCTCCTGAGTCGAGGCATCCAGGTCCTCCGGTCGCATTATGTCGATCTTATTAACAACCACAAACACGATCTTATTTGCAAATAGCGGTTTGATGCTGTTGAACAACTTAATCTGATCCGTCACTGAGTACCCACACTGCTCTGATAAGTCCATGAAGTAAAGGATGGCAGATCTCAAATGTGCAATAGCAGTAATTGACTGCATTTCAATGGTGTTCATTTCCTCAAGAGGGTGGTCCAGGATGCCAGGGGTATCAATAGCCTGGAAACGAAGATATTTGTAATCGAAGTGGCCGACAAACAAGCTTTTAGTAGTGAATGCATATGGCTGAACATCGACATCTGCCTTGGTGATATTTCTCAAAAAGCTGGATTTGCCAACGTTAGGGTATCCGCAAATAAGAAGTGTTCTGGTATTGGGGTCGATTGAGGGTAGACGGCCAAGATGCTGCCGCACCTGTTCGAGGTAGACAAGCGGATCCTTCAAACGTCTGCATATAGTTGCCATACGGCCCAGCGCAGCCCGCTTGAGCTGTTTACACTGGAATAGTGACTGAGCATATTTGATGAGGCGGACATAGTCACGGGAAACGGTTTCTATCAGATGTTTGGCGGTGGAAAGCTGGCCAAGTGCAATGCGGAAATGGTCGGCATCATACAGCGTGTTCATCAAATCCTTGTCTAAAATACCGAAAGGGATCCTAGTCAGTGGGAGCTCATTCTTGGAAAAACAGCAAATACGTAAGCGGAACTTACGGAATGGGTGAATATCCTGCAGCCTTGGGAAGCCCTCCAGTATACTTTGAAACTTCTCGCAAAAGGTCTCTTGTGTAAACTTCACTTTTCTGGTATAGAAAGCTGCAGTGTGTGAAAAAATAGGTCAGTATATCAATCTTTCTAACTTCAACGAAACAAATTCGTCCCGATCGTTCTCTTTTTCTTTTCACTTCTATTTCTTCCACTCCCGAGTAAAATTAGCCAAAAATAAACCCACCTCGAATCCGACTAATCTTAAACCCAGCACGGATCTGTGTCGGCAGCCGTCTCTGGGTCCGCGAGAGAACGATATCCAGGAACTCCTGGCTCGATGGCACAGGCTGAATCTATTAACAGCGAAAAGGTGAAAGGGGAGAAAATAGAAGTCAGCGACCAAATCCATCATGTTCTTATGCGTCGAAAAGCAGCATAAGCAGTTGTCGACCAGTCGACCAGTCTCCCTATTTGCGAAAGTTGAACGAAAGGAAAAAATAAGCAATTGTACATACCTCCTTCCAAGTTGTCTTCATGATGCCTGCTCAAAGAAAAGACGAACAATGGGGTGATGAGAAGATGGAGTACGAAGGAGTTGGAGATGAATCTTCCCAACAGCCAGCAAAACTGAAAAAAAAAAACTCAAATATGAAAAAATGCTTTGTTTGTGGTTGGCAGGGGGTCCCGGAATGGAAGTTTTTCCCGCGGCGGTGGGGAATCATCAGGGAAGGTTTAACCTATCAAGCTTATCACGGCGCGCGGGCTAATGACACCGAATATAAAATAGGAGGAATCTAGAGCATAAAAATTTGTTCAGTGGCAGCTAAATACCTTCCTTACATACAAATGATAAGTCCAGTAGTTCCTAGGTAGTAAAGAGTGCTGTACATATACATACAAGAATAGCTAAAGAGGGCAAATATGGAAATGCGCCTGCAAACTTACACTCACCAACATCCACCGGCCCATCCACACATCATATTTCCTTCCCTTCGCCGTATATAAAAAACAGAAAGCAAGATTGAAGAGACACAACAAAAAGAAAAAGCAAAGCAATTCCAGCCCATCAAATAGACAGCCTTGCCATCCCACTTCGCCGCCTCCAAGACCTTTTTTTTTTTATTTCCATAAGCTCCTCCCAGAACATACACTAGCGCCCAAACAAAATAAATAGAATGCTTAATGAAAAAGTAATACAAAACAAAAGAAAACAAGAAGAACAACAGAAAACTACTCAAACCAACACCGTTTGCTAACCACTCCCTTCCCTTTGGCCTGACATCGATGGCAGGTATGCAATGGTCGCCCCCAACCGTGCTCCGCTTCCAACTTACTCCTATTCACCCAATCTAACCGACCCTAAAGATGAATAGCATGGTACATAGTATTCGCCCGTGGAAGGAAATAAATAGTACAGCAGGGAGGCCACAAAGAATAGAAAAGGCAATATCAAAATAAGATAAAAAACCGGTGGATTTATCAAAAATAGCGAGAAGACCCAAGGGGATGGGAGGAAAGAAGAGTGCAGGGAGAGAGAAGGAAATGAGGAAATTTGGAACTCCCTCGTTTCTACGCCGAAAATAGAAAATGGTTATTGTGGATTTGCATTTTCTTTCTCCTCTTTCGGGATCAAACCCGAGCATTTGCGAATTCCAAAACCTATTATTTCGTGCGCCCCCAGTTAGTATACAAACCCAGGAAAAGTGCCGCGCGATTTGCGATATGTATATGTCGTACGTACCATGCTATACCACCCTCCACCCCCAAACGTACAATCACTCAACCCGCGATTCTCAAACCCCAGATTCGCATAAAACGGTATCAAATGCTCATGTGCCAGTAGTGCAATCCGATTCGCAATCGCGGCATCCTTGATACGCTGGATATATGCCTTCAATAGCGTTGACCCGAGCCGCTTTCCTTGGTGCTCTGGAAGGACGGCAAGAGAGTGCAGCGCGATGGTGGATCCTTGGTCCTGGTGGCCCAGCGGTTCGGAGCAGTTGCAGCTTTCTAGTGTGGATGATGATTTGTCACGCCAGTTTGGTGGGATACCCATGGATGCATCCGTGACGCATAGGGCTGGAGTTCTGGTGGCAAGGATATGGGCAATTAACGTTGGTCGGGGTTTGGGTTTGCCTGCCTCTTTTGGTGGGAGGTAGAATGCGCCCAGGGAAAGTTCGGGGCATTTGGTTAAACGGTACCGTATCTGTATAATGTTGTGTAGATGGGTTTGGAAATTAGTTCACAGGAATAGGGGGAAACATGAAAGAAAAGAGAGAGGGGGGGGGATATTCCCAAAATCAAGATAACTGGATGAGAATGAACTGTCACCTTCTCTAGAGAACATCTCTCATTCTCCGGAAACACCGCCTCAACCGCTAAGCAATCCTCCACATTCGATAAAGAGAGTAACTGAACGAATGGGTGGAGTTCATCCAGCTCTGTTCGTTTCGTGGGTGGTGGCCGCCGAAAATACCAAGAATAATCCGGAACATCATCATGCTCTACCTCAACAAATCCGTCCTCTTCTTCATCTTCTTCTTCATCATCATCGACATCATTGCCCTCCAGGTTCAGCTCGTGAGACATTACTAGATCTGCCTGCCCCAAAGCAGAACGCTGAGAAATTCTCGACTGTTCCGTTAAGGGTAGGGGTTGGAAGTTGGCTGGCTGGTAGGGCGATGAAGTAACCGACGAACCTGTGGTGCGTGGGCGAGTCGGGAATCTGGAAGAGACGTTGTTCTTGTTACTTTCAAGAGGCGAAGCAGCGGGTTGATCCGAAACCGTTGTACCGTTTTCCGCCATGTTCGAATATTTCGACTGGTAGCGGGTCAAGAAGTGAGCGGTGTGGGAACTGTGGGAACAAGGAGGCGGCGAGCTTTTCGACTTTGATAGACTACTTCGCTTTTAGCGCATAGATCTACCTGGTTCTTTTCTCGTTTTCTAGCGGTGGAATCCCCGCGAATAGGCTAAATATCTCAGGAAACTGCGTGTTGGAGAGATAGTAGTTAGAAACCGATAGACAATTGTCCAATATGATAACGGAAATATTTTGGGAGTGGATTTGTTCTTCTGCTTGTCTGTTCAGAAAAAGGGACCATAATCAAGCCGCAATTGGGGCAGCGCGGGCCTGCTGGTGGATATTTTGATAGAAAGAGAGAGTGGTGAAGGGTGTGGGAGGCTAGGTATTAGACAGGGCCAGATCCTACAGTGCGAAAAGCCTGTCGCCAAAGGGAGCTGGCAGAACAGGTGGATGCGATGCAACCTGCAGAATGAGTGGTGCCAAGTTGTAGGGATGATACCAGCAGACTGGGGTGTATGCAATTGCCTCCTGCTTCTTTTGTTGGGGTATTATGATCGTTTATTTCAGTATCCTTTCAAAAAAAAAAAAAAAAAAAAAATTGAATGAATTCCTGCAGTCTAACTGAATAATATGCCCTGGGAAACTCTCCTGTGCGATGATGAAACGTCGTGGCAGCTGTGGGGGCATCCAGAAAGGAACTTGGAACAGGTAGGAGGAGGACGAGGATGAGGAGAGGGGCAGTCGAGTTGGCGGCCCGGCGCTGGCTTCGACGTGGATAGCGGTAGGGTTTTGTTGGCTGAGTAGGCTTATTTATTTACCTGCTGTATGAGCAGGATCTGGCAGGGTTAGCATCGAGGTTGAATTCCTGTTTGGGTGTCTTGCGACAAGGAGCGAAGAAATTTGCAAAATCTGGCTGCGGGGTTGGCGTATGCGGGCACGGGAAAGCTAAGGTGGTACTTTGAAAATACCCCGGGTTGGAGCAGACGTGTAGTGGGTTGAGAAGTCATGGGCAAGTATTCATCACCCGACGAACCATGTGACAGGAAAATTCTGAAACACCTACGGAGTTTGTGTTCAAATAAATTATGGTGTTATAAGTATTTGTATACCATTTTAGACAGAGCTATCTATAAGCTACGCCTGAGAGCTTCCAGTGGCCAGTTCGCCTCTCTGATGCAGCCTAGACATGAGCTACCTCTACCTGCGTGTCAGCAACAAGCGATGACATTGAGTTACTGACAGATTAACTGCCCGGTTTCCTGTATCAATATCAGCATACGACGTATCATATCCTTACCGTGAGAGGCAAGATAATAATCTAGGCTCAAGGTTTGCAGAATAACAGCCAAACAAAATTGTTGCTTGAGCTGTCGTTCCCCAATACCTGGATCCTCTTGAGATCCCAGCATATCTTGCAGCTGAAACCACCAACCAGATCAACGTGCATGATCGCCGCTTAATGGCCCCGAAGCCCCGGAGCCGCGGTCGTGCTTATTGGAAGATCGATCATCGGTCGGTGGGAGAGCAGAAGCCAAATATGAACCATACCCCGTACTGGTGGTATTTTCTGGTGACAGTCAAGTGTGGGGTGCATATCAACCCAGCACTAAACAAATTGGTCAAGAGAACTACGTACTCCGTACTGGAAGTTCGTCCGACCGCGCTTGGTCGCTTGGGTCATTTTGATCAGCAAGCTTGATCTGCTCGTTGTTTCTGGGAGCATCGCGTCGCGCATTTGGGTGACTGTAACCGAGCATAGAGATATTTAACCATATTCCTAGGAAATCAGACGAGCTGGTTATCAATAATTGATGGCACGTTAAACGGCCGTCATACTCCGTATTTTGCTCCAAAACACAAGGTACTGTACAATGTATGTGAACTCTTGCATCGGTTTGTTGAAAGACAGTCGACGATCCTGAAAGAAAAGATTTACAAGCAAACCTAGACAGGTCACAAAACGAGGCGGACTCGATTATTGGGGATCAGAAGGTGAATTTTTGGGAAACAACTTCCTGCGGTCGTAAAGGCGACAGTTACTCCTCTCCCAAGCAATTTGTAGATATCAGTGGTCTGCTAGACGCACCATTCTGCGAAAGAGCTACTCCGTAGATGGGGGTTCGTTCCACCCTGCATGAGAAACGCCAACAAACCAATACATAAAACATCTTGAAGTTAGGCGTGCAGTTGACATGTCAGCCTTCAGAAAATTAGTAGGCGACGGTTGGGCAAGACTGGTAGGTGGCGTATTTACTATGCGTATGTAGGATCGGTTGGACATTGTTCATTTTTGCAGAAAGGGCGCATGATCGATCTGGCGGAGTAATTTGGGCATTAAACGACAGGCACTGCGTCATTCTGCAGCTTTTTCTATTTTAACGGCCAACCCGTCGTCTTCGCGATGTTTGAAGCTGGACAAGCTGCATATACTCCATACTCTGTACTCCATAGGCTCCGTGCTGCAGGATGGACTAGGCAGACACTAGCTAACGCGGCTTGTGACTTCGCTGAAGCGGCTCAAGAACAACAACAACGAATGTTGGATTTTTGGCGCGGTTCCCTATGGACCCAACTGTTCGTTATTTATCATCATCGATGTCTGCTAACGGACAGCCGATGGGAACGAGAAATTTGAACTAACTCCGGTGAGCAAGCATTCTGGTGAACAACAATATGGGGATTTATTTATCCACGTCGCAACCAAACGTCGAGAAAGTAAACTAAATAAATAAAATGCCTACAGACTACAGGAAGGTTCACCTGGCGACTTAGTAATCTGTCTGGTTCCCAAGCCCTTCGCTGAACTTCTCTTCGCTTCTCTTCTCTTTGACAATACATATTCCTCTCTGCTTCCTGTCTCTTATGTCTTCAGTTCCAGTGTCCGTCCAATAACTCTCAGCGTTACGTCGTCTCTGTCCAGGTAGCCACCGAGCTGCTCTCGTTTTTGTTTCATACGATCCGCGCAGATTCCGTGCACTAACTCGCCTTCGTTCTCCCCGCTACAACTTTTTGCCCGCCTCACCACAAGTCCTCCGTTTCCTCTGCAGGCTATCTTGAAAGGCATTCGCTTATCTTACAACTTATTCCGTCATTATTTACTTTGTTTCGTTTTCTATCTTGACCATTTGGCTTACCTGGCGCCCCCTATTCATCTCGCTCGTCCACCTAGCACCACGCAAACGCCGCAGCTTATTCGAAGCAGCTTATTGAATCTCTGGCTGGACCGGCCTCCTTCATTTAACCATGTAAGATTTATTTTGCAAGTGGAGAAGCTGGAATCTGAGTTGTTTTTTGTCACTAACGTCTTCCAGGAGAATCTCTATTTCAGTGGTCGCATCGGACATACAAGTCGAGTCTGATCTCATTTCCCTCGATGTCAGCAATGACATGACCCTAGCCGACCTAAAAGCTGTCATTCAAAGCGACATAAACATACCCTCATCAGGTTTGCTCCTGTTCTTTAATAACCGGCTCCTAGCAAGCGATTCCCAGACTTTAGCCCAAGCCACGATTAAGGAGGGGGACATGCTTGCCATGCAAATTCAGGCTTCGCAACAACAGCAACAACAAGGACGGCAACAGCAACAGAACAATATACGGCGCCAAACGGGAGGGGACCCAGCTATACATGATGCACTGGCCAGAAGGCAGGCAGAAATGCCAGATCCCGAAACGCTACGACTACATATGCTTGGGGATCCAAGAGTGTTGGAGGGAGTGAGACGGCAAAATCCTACCTTAGCTGAAGTAGCAGACGACGCTCAGCGGTTCCGTGAAGTGCTACTTATGCAGCAACGGCAAGAAGCAGAGGCCTTAGCTGCGAGGGAGGCAAGGATTACCATGCTTAATTCAGACCCCTTTAATGTAGACGCCCAGAAGGAAATTGAAGAAATTATTCGCCAAAATGCGGTTATGGAGAATTTACAAGCTGCAATGGAGCATACACCTGAAGGTGAATTGTAACCCTCAATTATTTTATTTTCGTTCCGCAGTGTTGGCTTCACATGCTTACATTTTTCACTCTAGCTTTTGGCCGCGTAAGCATGTTGTATGTACCTGTTGAGGTGAATGGCCACCGAGTTAAGGCCTTCGTCGACTCCGGCGCTCAAGTCACAATAATGTCTCCAGAGTGTGCCTCCGCGTGCCATATCATGCGCTTAATTGACCGTCGGTACGGCGGTGTTGCCAAAGGCGTTGGGACTGCTGATATCTTGGGACGAGTGCATTCCGCCCAAATCAAAATTGGAGACATATTTCTCTCCTGCTCATTCGCCGTTATGGATGGCAAACACATAGATCTTCTTATCGGGCTCGACATGCTTAAACGCCATCAAGCATGCATTGATCTCCAAGATAACGTCCTAAGAATCGCAGGTCAAACTGTGCCTTTCCTTAGCGAGGCAGAAATCCCCAAGCACGATGAACTTGAGGACGAGCCGCTGGTGCACGGTCGAGATGGCGCCATTGTCGGTGCGCGATCAGGCGCCGTCGCCCAACCCGCTGGTCAACCTTCACCCTCAGCCTCACCGTCCCAGATCAGGCCTGCAAACTCTCCATCTCCGTCTTCTGCCACACCAAGAATTAACATCCACCCTTCTCCCTATGGTCCATCGTCCTCCAATACCCATAACCTCCAACCACCCACCCAGCCTTCCTCAAGTTCTTCTGCACCTTCCTCACAATGGCCCGCAGAGTCAGTTTCCAAGATCACGGATCTTGGTTTCACGCGGGAAGAAGCGTTGCAAGCCCTCGAAGCTGCTGGCGGTGATCTTGAAGGGGCCATCGGCTATCTCATTTGAAACCTCATACTGTCCATTTTCCTCGATTTTTCTTTCATGTCGAAATGTTTTCTTTTTCTCCAAAACCCTTCTTTTCTACTCTCACGATATAAATGACATCATTAATCCCCTAAGAACGCTGTCAGACCAGGCCAAACTGCCCTCGACCATGGGGACTAGTGACATGTACACTTGACCCTTTGATCTACCCGCTTTTTATGAGTCTAGCATTATTCCCGCGCCCGGGTTGCTCCATGCCATTTCATTACTCTTCGCATAGCCAGAAATACACGGATGATATAGCTTGCCTTTTCCATTATTACTTTTCCTTCCCAAATAGCGTTTTAGTTGCATAGATATGAAGGGGTTATATTATATGGAGATCAACACAAGTACATAGGTTACATAATTACCGTCAAAAATCGATAACCTCATAGGTAAAAAGGATTTAAAAATATTGTATACTTTGATCTCATTGTTCCCCCCAAATCGGAATACCATTCCCTGTCCCTGAACTTCAAGCTGAAATAGAATCGTCCCGCGGTCGGATGTGCACGTGAGCGACTATTTCAGGGGAGGAAACCTTTAAATTTAACTCGGGCAGAGCTGCATCGTTTCAAGGTGCGTTTTTTTTTCTCTACGAATACTAGCTATCTGGGCGGTCAGGCCTCCGCTTTTTTGATTTTTGACCGGAATGTGAGAGTAATACTTTTTTTAAATATGATTTTTCTTCTATTCTCTAGTGTTGAATAGGTATTAGACATTAATATTAAGTGGCCACATGGTTCGTTTACGTCATAGACAGCATACTGCCAGATACTAGACTGACTGAGCAACAATCAACAATCTCCACAGTCCAGTGTGGGAATGTATAGATGCCAGTATGTCAATTCAACGACTGTCTCCTTCTACTTCATTCTCATTTGCTGGGTCATAGCACCGATAGTGCTTCTCACGGATTTACCAATCTCCATAAGAGCTGCATGGCAGGGGAGGCTGCAAGTATCATCACCCGCGGACGTTGGTGCATGCATTGAGACGATGAGACAGGTGCTTATTCCTTAAGCTCAATGTCGTCGGAGCGTCGCTTTTCAGCCTTCCGACGCTGGTGGCATGCCTTACAGGCGGAGACGAGAAAAATAACGTGGATGATCCTGGGAAAGGCAAGTTACTTTTGTTAGTTGGCTTCTCCGGATGGCGGGATGCCTTTGTGCAGAAAACATATCTCATCCAACCTTCTATCAGATCTCTTCTAAAAGCCGGAGGGGACAAAAATCGCAAAATGGAAATGGAAATGGAAAATGAAGATAAAAGAAATTTTGATAAAGGGATTTTTAAGTGATTTTTTTTTTTCTAAAAAAAAACTTACGCGTTCATGAAACAAAATGCGGCCGCGAAAAATCGCCAGATCACAGAACTTATCTCAGCAGAATTCCCGCAGATAGAGGTCGACCGCCCGCTATTGCATTCGATCCAATCCGCATCGGAGAACGGCGAGAGAGCCACCATAAATCCTCCCACCACAGCGAACATACCCACGAGTAAATCGAGGGTAATGCTGACGGCCGGGTGGACACGGTCATGTGCGACGAAGAAAGCTAAAGCGAGTGCGATCAAAGTCCACAATGCTGAGATTGCAAGCTTGTTTGTCGATCGTTTAGCATCGATCACTTTGGTTTGGTTCTTTGGTATGGGGTGTATTCCATGGTGGGATATTTTCGAACGTACAGAACATATTCCGATAATTTCGGATATTGGGCCCGTATCAGGTGAATATAAGATACCAGTCGCCCACCCAAGACCAATTGCGCCGGTGACAGAGGTAAGTGCGGCGAAAATGCGCAAGCCCAGAAAGATTGTGCTTGATTTGATCATGGTTGTGGCGGTATATGGGCATGTGTCATGCTGTTCCTCCCTTCCTGCCCGTAATGAAGTTCTGGAAGGATTTGAGCTCTAACCGTTAAGTACCCAAAAAAAAAAAAGAGTATTCTTCGCTGTAGTCTAAAATGTAGAGACCACGGAATAAAAACAAACAACAAGCCTTACAGCGAGGGGCTGAATAAACGCTCAAAGGGGAGAGAACTTTCTTAATATATTGAAATCTTTGGGCCCATCGCGGGTCAAACCTAACCAGCAAGAAAAGATTAGGAATTTGACCAGAGCACAAATCGTGACCAAAATACTAGAACAGCGCCAGAAATGCTCCACCATTCGCAGCTCTGTGGAACTCCGTACAACCAGATGTCATCATCAACAGCCTGACTGGGCCAGGTAATCCTTGCGAACGCCGGTTGGGGGGAGCCACTTAAGATTTGCGAAGCGCCGGGGCTGCGTAGATCGCGTAGATCCCGAGGCGCAGCAGCTCGCTCTGTCGTTAATTTTGGCGTCGTCAGTTAACTGGGAAAAGATGCGTACTATTTTGTTTCGAAAAGTGATTTGCGCTACAAAGAAGGCCTCATGTGCAATCATCAAGAAAGTTAGGGGGGGTCTAGAGAGCTTAAAGGCGTGTAGGGGATAGGTTAAAATGTATTTTTCTCTCTATATTCTATATTCTGTCAAGAAGTTTAACCTTTCCTATGTCCCACGACAAATCCATTAATTGTCATCAATGGCTCATGGAAGTTGATGTACGGAGTATTCCGTATCTCGTACAACAATTCTTGTGTTTGCGGCGGGGGTGTAGATCATTCCCGCTCCACATTAACTGCCAACGTTCTGAGTAAGGAGCATGGTAAATACGCGTACCTCACAAATATCTAACCCAACCCTACCGATCTCACCCAAGTTAACGCCATTTCCCCCATTGCCTGCCACCAACCTAAATCTCATCAATCCTCGAGTAATCGCCCTGTAAACTCAACAAGCCCATAGCCCAGGTCAACGACGCGGCCCGATTAACCGTGACGAACTTCCTCTCGTCACTGGCGTGAAGTGTTACAGTCCCTTGCCCCTTATCAACATGAGCCATACGGTTCATCGTCCGTTGGTATGCTGGGCCTTTTCCAGCCTCAAATGCCTTCGTCCAGGCTGTTTCACAACCGCTCGCAACAGCTGTTGCCGAGCTGCCGCCTGACAGTCGCGCAATGTTCCGTAGCTTCGCAATCGTCCACCCGCGCTGGGCGGCGTCGGTGTACTGTACACCTGAGTAGAATAAGGGTATGAGAAGCTCTGTGAGCACAGCGGAGAGCGATGGTATAAGGCTTGCAGTAGCCCCGTCAAATTGTTGTGGATAGTAGATGCCGGCAACGATGCGGCCAATGCTATTTGCGTACTGGCCTGTGCGAAATGCACAGATTCCTGCAGCCACCATGGCTTCTGGAGGCATGCCCGGGTGCGCCCTTTCGAGGATTATTCGACCTGTGTACAATAATGCCCAGATGCAGGCGATGGTGTGCGTACGGTATTGGAGGGCAGGACCGAAAGGTGTGGCGATTGGTGGGGCGCTGTCGGGCGGCAGCGGGTTGAAACTGGGGCCCAATGCTTTTTCAAATGCTTCGTAGGCCGCGACGATTTCTTTCCATACCGCTTCTGCTCTTTCTGTCTGTGTTTCGAGGTCATTGTGGTCGCTATCTGATTTCGGTGATGGGGATCGACGAGTTTCGGAGAAACCGGATGGGAGGCGGACAGGTCCTGTATTTGGGATCATTCCGTACATAGGCGGGCTGTTATCCCTATTATTCCTCGATGATGATGCTGTGTCAAGAGGGGGCCCTGGGGGCCCTGGCGGACCTTGTGGTGGTCCGGTAGGAGCCCCAGCGCCTGGCCCCTGTTGTGAACCGGTTGGGACCCCACCGCCAGTCCCAGGAGGGAAGAACCCTGGTGGTGGCCGCCATTGCCCGCCATTTTGCTTTCTCACTTTTACTTTTCTTGAACGATCCCTCGCGGCGAAGTCTGTCGTTCGCGCAAGCAGCAGTAAGAGGTGATCGTTGGACGCATAAACAGCATCAAGCTTTCCAACACCAGATCTGGGTGGGCAGGCTCCCCATCGATTATATGGTATCCTGGAAAATGAAAAGAAGGTTCTGTTAATATAATTGCTTGTGTACAAAATATGACTGGGACGAGAAACATACAGTAACTGATTCCCACTGATCATGCTCTGATACACGTCCTGTTTGGCGTAAAACCAATACAGGTCACTTCGGATCCGATATTCTTCTATATCCCCCGCCGTCAGGTTTCTTTCAGACTCGGTGATGGACCCTATGCCCTTCACGTTCCCGAAATTATTGTAGCTCACAGGTCGTCCCATTAAAGTGCTAATAAAGTCGTCGTTAGTTTCAGCCTCTTTGTCCGCGAACAAGTCATTTTCAAAGCGGCTGCCAAATTGTGAGGTACCCATTTCCAACCAGGGCATTGATTGTGTAAGGAGCATATGCTCCTCCTTAGCCCTTGTTCTCATCGATCGGATATCTCTTGTCATCCCTGCAAAATCGCACTCCTGTATAAGTTGTGAAGCTCCAGCCACATGGCTATTCCACTTCGAGTGTTCAGCACTCATGACTTCATAAAAGCCAAGCAGTAGCGTTGCGGCAAGCGTTGCGGTCTGTTTGCGGCGACCCGGTATTTTGACGGCCTTGGAGACACGACGTATGGCGTAGTGGTAGTGGCGAAATGATGCCATGAGCGATAACCCTTGTATCTTTGCGATGTGATGACTACTAAGCGCCAAAATTGCCTGAAGCAAGCCTTGATTTCTAAGTGCAAGTGTAGGCACAGTATACGTCCATAGACTCTGCTGGGAGGCCGGAACAGGAGATGCGGATAATATAATTGTCGGATTCACTGGATGCCTTTCAAAGATAGATAGCACTGGTGCGACAGAAGTGATAAAATGACAGAATATTCTTGTCACCTCAGGATCCATAAGCGGAGATGCAAATGGCGAAGGGGTATATGACATCAGAGAAGTTTCATCATTCAGGAAAGCAGTTGATAAACGGAACGGATGAGTTAGCTGATTAGTGGTGGCTGATTGTGTCTCGTATGGTTCAGGATAATTCTGAGTAGTCTGAATTTCCATCTCTTCATCAGTTTCGACATCATAATAGTCGTCAATTTCGTCTTCATAGTAGTAGTTTGCCGGTTGTCCAGCATGATAATGTGAATGTTCTGGCGCATAACTATCAACGGAGGATTGGGCTTCAAGTTTGTTTGTATCATATTGCGGCTTGTCTGTAAAATACGCTGTTAGGTATATATTTGAGAGATTTAGAAACGGATTAAAAGATATGGCATGGCATACAGTATGTTTGTTGATGGTAGGGGAATGTATTTGGCTGATCGAGCTACAGAAGATTAGAAGCATGTTCTTAAATTGACTGTTGTAGAAGTCAACTCACAAGAGACCCGGATTGGGCTCTATCCCAGGGCTTATGAGTCTCATGTTGCGATATACGCTGAGGGCTGGTGTGCGATGTGCCACTCTGATCAAGGAGGATAGCGTCATGAACGAACCGCTGAGGTGATGGTACGCCAAACTCGGGGTTTAAGGCAATTGGCTGTGTTTGAGAATGAGGCGAGACAGTTTGTTCTACGCTTTCAAAATTGTACCGTTGACTATAATAGCCCTGCGGACTGGGGGTGCTCTGCTGGTCAAGATGATGGTCACGTTGCACATGTTCAGGTTGGTGCTCCAGGTTAGACACAAAGTGTGATTCACCATATACAAAGCCACCAGCGTACTGATTTGGACGGGGTGCGAGCGGAATAAAAGACGGGCGTGCCCCAGAAGACTCATCTTGCAGTGCCGTGGAGCCAATAGGGCGACTCATGAATGGAAGAGGATCTGCTCCGGGCCTAGGCTGGGGGTAGTTTTGAGGCATCGGGCCATGCCCAATGTGGGACATAGGCCCAACGGGGTTTCTAAATATCACCCGTTGGGCATATCCCTCGCAATCTCTTTTCGATTTTTTGCAATTGTTGCAAGTAGGCTTTTCCTCCCCGCATTTTATACGGCGTTTCCTGCATGCTAGAGTAGGTTAGTTGAGCTTGCGCGTTCTCTTCACGACATCGTCCAAAGCTAAACATACTCAGGCAACCTGTTTTGGTCCGTCTCCTAGGTCCTTTGGCCTTTGGTTGTGGGACGTTCTTTGGGGTTGGCTCTGAAGGTGCGGCCGGGCTCGCAGAGGGGATCTTGGCCGGTTTTGGTGACGGTGGAGCGCTTCCTCCCATGGCGTGCAGTTTTTCCGTGGTGCGATATTGAAAGAAAATTGTTGCGGCAAGACAGAGAAATGTTGAATATTGCGGCAGAATGAGTGAACAGCTAGTATAACAAGCTGATTATGCTCGATTGATATCCATAAGGCAAGCTTGGAGAGAAGTGGTAACGAGCTAAAGACGGTTTGAGCAAACCCACGAAGGAATTCGCAAGTAGGTGAAAGGGAAATACGAGCAAAGGAGTAATAAAATAAGGAGGAAGAGACAAAATCCAACAAGTTAGAAAAAGTGGTCCTTATAAGCAGTTAAATGCTAGAGTAGAAGCCGAAAGGGATACAATCATCCCAGCACGGATTATGCAGCCACTGTGCCAGTTCTATCGCATGGCGATTGCCACAGGCAGGAAAAGAGAGCAATTATATCGATAACGGAAATTAGAATAAAAAAATAGCCCAAAGTTTAACTAGCTAGAATTAAGGTAAGGGGGAGAAGTATGAGTGTACGAGAGGTAAGGGAATCAATGCTTCTTCTGCGTTTCATGCAGGATTTGCTGGAGATATGCTCGGCATGCGCACGATAAGAGGGCTGTTAATGTCCCAGGGTTATAAATAGGAATACTTCCGCATGGGATGGGCCAGCTCATGGGTCCGTAAGAACAGCCTTCGTTCTCCGTCGGGATTCTCGCAGCATGGGTCTCCGCTCACTAACTGATTTCTCTAGTTAATTATGTTTACTTTTTTCTTTTTTTGCCGGGTTCGATCCCTTTTGGCTTCAAGAAAGAAAAGGTTGGATTGTGACGCGGTGGGGTGGTTGGCAGCTGGATCGATCCAGGGCAGGACGTAGTAAGGAGTACTCGGTACGATTTACGGTCAATTATTCATAGAGTTCCAGTCAAACAAGAAGTTCCAAGAAAAAGAAAAGGGTTGAGACAGAAAAACAAATAAATGTACATACTAGAAGAATCGAAAAAACAAAACTTCAGATGGTACAGCCTTCAGATGGCGATGGAGCTTCCCCTCAGCAGTAACTACCCTGTACCTCTGACTAGACAGAAAATTAGTGGATCGCCCAGTTGTTAGCAACTTAGCATTGACAGACTGACCCAAGGTTCTTCTCTTACGGCCGGGAGGGGACCAGGCAAACTGACTGCCCGGTTTGCCCGTTTATCTGTCAGTCTATGATCATCATTTTTGATTGCAAAAAAATGCCGTTGTTCATCACAAAACAATTATCCCGAAACAAAGCAACTGTTGCTTGGCGGGCGATCCAGATCGATCGACGCAGAATGCCATCAGAAGCTACTCTGTACTACTAGTGACGACGACGACGACAACGACGACAACGACGACAACGACGACAGGTAAAAGATGAGCGTCCTGGTACTATTATTGTTCTTGAGAGTTGTATTATCTAACTACCACTGGCACCAGGAGGTAAAACTCCACTTGACGGGCTGAATCAAAGAACCAAAAGCCGGCCTCCCCCTGGTCCCCCAACCCCAAAATTCCACTGTGTTGGGTCCTCCTCGAAAATCCTCCCTTCCATGGGCCATGTCTCACCCTCATGTGGAGAGACAAATGCTTGCTTTTCAAGTGTGCAGCAAAGTTGGTTGCTCAATGGAATCGCAGGATGCTTGGTATGGCACCTGGCCAATCGCATCCCCGTCTTCCGGCTCTCGATTTCCAATAGCGTGATTTCCCCAGGACTGCCAGGTTGCCCTATCACAGCACTGGCAGGTTGGGGGACACCAGCAATCATAGCGCAAGCACAAAAGCAGCCGCAAACGTGGCATGTTCCACAGAAAGAAGAGACAAGGCTAAACGCTGCATAAAACCATACAATACTCCGTATTCAGCTAGTCAATGGGTTGGAGCGATCAGTGATGGAAATAATGAACGTTTGACACCTTTGGCTGTGGCCAAGAACTTCGCCGATGCCTGTGATGGATGTGCGCATCCTCTATCAACCGCCGCAATTTCTCACAATCCATTTGTTTTTTTGAATGTTAAAAGATTATTTATTTATTTATTTATTTATTTATTTATTCCCCCTCCCCTCTGTTTATATTTGCTGAGTGCCGATTCTTCATGTCACCCGCGAGCTGCACATCAAGTGGAAAATAGCCAAACCCGCAACTGACCCACTCGAACTAGCAAAATTTTTACCCTCTGCTTTGGTCTGAATATGACACCAATTTTTCGGATTTCCTTGGCCATATTCCTGCAGGTAAATAAATGCACCATGCATGGATAAACTGCACAAAGCTCAATCGGTCTTGTCTAGTTTCCAAACTCCCAAGTAGGTGGATTGAATTGTGGTTTGCTGACTGGCGTTT
The DNA here is from genome assembly GCA_001883825.1 of Emergomyces pasteurianus Ep9510. Taxonomy (NCBI): domain Eukaryota; kingdom Fungi; phylum Ascomycota; class Eurotiomycetes; order Onygenales; family Ajellomycetaceae; genus Emergomyces; species Emergomyces pasteurianus. The sequence continues at coordinate 24,369 of LGRN01000197.1, read as the reverse complement.
TCCCTGGAGGGATTTATTCCCCTGGCCCCCCACCCCGTCGTTCCAGCGCTGGGAAAAAATTGCTTGCTGACAGACTGGGTTGAGTAATTACGGAGTACTCCGTACACACTGCTCAATACCTGTTTCGGGGTTAATGGGTATCATGAGGCTCATATCTGAGAGCGACAAATAATAATATTAATATTAATAATAATAATAATGGTGAAGATTGTGATCAGGCAGGGAGCGAGGGGGCGAAGAAAAAGAAAAAAAAGAAGATGCCTGAAAATGACCCAAACGTTTAGCAAATCCCGAACCGACGAGTTCGCGCGCGTGCCTCCATCATTTTTGCTACCTACTCCAGTTAACAAATGTACGGAGTATTTATCCTCCGTTCCTTGATGTAGGCTCGGGGCTCTAGATCAGCCCAGAACTCAAGCCCTCAATGGATGGCCGAGCACAGCAGACAGTTGGGATGCTTCGATAGTGCGGGATCCATTTGCTTGGGAAAGGTTTTGATATACGGAGTACTTCGTAAGGCTTGAGTTGACGATTGTTCCGTTTGGCATGGTTTTAGGGTTTGCTGGGACGACTTGAAAGTATCCATGCTCATGTTGGTATGGGGATCTCACCACTTCGGGATATGAAAAAGCTCATATTAAGATTAATACAGATAAATTGCATTTTCACCAAAGGGGAAAAATGGCAATATTTCTGGGCCCAGTAACCAACTCCCTTCGTAGAACCCAATACCGTTTCAGCCAGGATAATGTGGTCTTTCATATAAGTTACATTTACTGTAATCATTCCCCCCACGCCAGCCATATAAACAGTGAAAACTTCTGAATAAGGAAGATAAATATCCAAAAAGGTTGGCAAAATTTTTATTACAATAATGTATACCTCGTACAACTAGCTGTTGTTATTCACATTCTCGCACTTTCTCAGGTCCTGTGGCATTTTTGAAGGTGGGAAAGGCACTTCAAGATTAAACATATTACCAAGTGGGCTGTGAATATCATGCGTACGATATGATACAACAAAAAGCGCAAATAGGTATTATATTCAAATGAAATGAAATCCGCTTGAATGCGCAACGGAAGAGCTACCGCGTCCATCCAAGTTTCCTCCACCACGGGTCCGTCCAATTAAAACTCTGCTGTTAAATACTCGGGCGGCACTTCGGGAAGTTTATCATATCCATCCAGCAGAACAATGCCCATCCCCCCTGACTGATGTGTCTCGATATGGCAATGTAGCAGGAAAGGTCCTGGGTTAGTCACATGATACCTAGCGACTACCCACCCCGGATCTTTTGCTGTTCCTGGAGGCGATGTGAACCCATCGACCAGTGGCGGCGTTTCTAGGTTGAAGAACTGAGGTACCTCTTTAATGGCATCCTCAACGGTTTCCCAAGGGAAGGCTCCTTGTCCCTTACCGATCACATACATCTTTGACGAGTGCTTGTGAATCGGATGAGGAGGGTTGAATATTCCGCCGGTAATCAGCACAAGATCCACCCATGTACCATTTTTTGTGGGGAAAGTCAGGTTCCGATTCATTGCCAGCGCGCCGTGGGGATCGAAAAGTATTGGTTCGATGCCTTGAGAAGTGTTTAGGGGAGCTTTCCCGCTAATTGACCAACGGAAGGCTGCACCAGCAAATCCGAGGCTGAATTTGTAGGTTGTATCGGCCTTGGAAGCAGGTTTGGATGGAGGAAAGGGAGTAATTTTGGTTTCGTCTAGGCCCACGAAGTCTGCCGTTAGGTTGACCCCATTGTAGCCAATGGAAGGTATACTGGGTTCTTTTGCCGCGCCTTCCTCTTGGCCGGCATATCGAAGGGTTGCATATCCGCTGAAGAGTTGGTTACTTTCAACGTTGGCAGCGCGTATAGTGTAATCTTTGCGCGGTTTGTTGAGTTTTATCAGTGCGGAAACTCTACTGCCGTTAGGAACCGGAGCTGCATCAACAAGGACTGGGTCGATGTAATTTCCGTCAACGGCATATATCCACATTTTATGTTCATCAATGCTCAACATGAAGCGAGCGATTGTTGATGAGCTTATAAAATTCAGGCTTACCCAATCATCAGCAGGGTCAACAGTGATAATTTCATGATGTCCATCATTTGGCTGACAATTATAGTAGATATCTTCAGGGACTTTCTTGGGATCAATGGGAAAATCTCCCACAACGGTAGGTAAATAATAAGGAAGGCAACTTCAACAGTCAGTATTTTCAATATGTGAAACCAGGTGGGCTTAGAGACGTACCCTTTGTCTGTCAGACTCTCATTTCTCAGAAGCCCTCGTTGATCTGGCCTGGTCAACTTATTTAGTTCGTCTTGTGACTTGCATATCACCGCCCCTTTCCCATTGATCAAAACGCTGTCCGTGCAGAAGTTATCGATCCCCGATGTCATCGCAACCTGGAGAAATTCCTTTGCGGTGAGGTGGTGCCAGTCGGATAAAAATATTGTCGTTGGGTTTAACATAGCCTCCCGGATCTTTTCAAGCTCTGCTTCGGAATTGGAAATTTTGTCAAATGGTGCGGGCCGACCATCCGCTGGGCTAATCACAATTGCCCCGAAAAGGCCATCCGAAATTTGGCTGTGCGCATGGCCGTGGTACCAATAAGTGCCATATTCGACTGCAGTCCAACGGTAGATAAAAGTTTTCCCTGGCTGAATTGCCCTCTGGGTAACATCGGGCACCCCGTCAGACCATGGGGTGCCGTGCTGGGAAATGCCGTGGAAATGGATAGAAGTTTCGAATGGAAGCCGATTTTTAACGACGACCTCAACCTCGTCACCTTCTGCGATATTTAGTTGAGGCCCGGGAAATTGGCCATTAATGAGAATCACTTTTCGCTCGGTTCCGTCAGGAGAGGCATTGCCCCAGGTAAGCTCCAGTTCGAAATGCCGGACGTTAACATATCGTGGCTGGCACTTCCCAGATGAGACTACTGGCAATAGACAATTAAGCCATATAAACAAGAAAGGTAATGACAGGCGCATTGTAGCAATTAAATCGAAAAAATCATACGAAATTATCAGGAGTTCCTGAGATATAGCATGTAGGTGTACAAAAGGCACCTTCAAATGAAGTGAAAGAGGAGCAGGCCTGCCAGTACTTGTAGCAACGATGCATGCGGCATCGAGAGAAAATACAATCAAATACGAACCGCTCTTATAGACTTATGCAAGGCCCCCAAACTTAAACCATGAAGTTTGTCCGAACTCCAACTGGAGCATTTTTGCGAGATTGGCAGCAATAACAGACGCAGAAATCTAGCCGCAAGAATCCCAGAGCTCCCATGTATTCTCAGCGTCGCAAAGCCGCTCCGGATGTGTCAGGGCATGGCGGCGGCGGTCCTTGCGTATTAGCTCCGCTTGGGCCAATGCCCCTGCCCGAAACGCTCTTTACTTCCCCCGAACACCGTGAAATATGCGTATGATTAATATGAGCTGGGGTCATGATAACCAATTAGGCGCAGGGTTGTCTCAGGCGTGGATGATCTTTAAATTAACCTTCATTTCCTGGCCCTTGTTTAGCCCTTGATGAGCACAGGCTGTTGGCAAGATTCCAAACACGTCTTGTCATCTTGCTCCAACCTGGGAACCGGTATCGCGAGTCGACATATGTTACTTGGGAAAAGATGATATCGTGGTATGGCTGGTGTTTTTTGTTTTGAAGAAAACAGATTCCGACATTGCCTCCTAACATAACTTTTATGGCGACATTAAAACCTGATTGAATCACTTCTATCCATTAGATGTCAAAAATCCATGCATGGAAAGGGTCGACGCAGTTACACTCAGGTCACTGCTGACTGCTGCTTATGTTGCATCTTGGCTGTTGACCAAGATTGGCAACGGTCGTCTATCGGACGCCCATCACACCGTATCATAGAATTAAGTAGTCCGTCATTGGGGTTTGATTGATGAAAAGAAATGTTGATCATGGGGCTGTGGCCGTTGTAAGATCCTCCAGCCGTTAGCTCATCCTACGGACTAATTGGAGGGGCGATAATTATGGTAACGGTGAGGCTGGAATCTTGGGTTTAACTGACCATCATGCGCTAGTTATGTAAGTAAACGCGACGTTTTACTCCGTACATACGGGGCTCGGCTGGGTTGTGCTTGCCAGCTGATCGCGGCCAAGATCGCGGCCCGACAGCTGGCAGGGGGCAGATGCACAAACACACCAATTAACACCATCACTGAAGGGAAATACGGAGCATATGAATAGCGAACACAGCTCCATTCTCAGAGGCTGCTCAATCACTGAACACGGTGAGTTTCGAGTCGACGTTATAACCAGACTCTTGGAGTACACGGCGACATAAGTTAGCTAAGAAACTTATTACATAATAACTTATCCATCGTCTTCTAAGTTAGTTAACTACTCACTTATCCCAATAACACATGCAAAACGCCTCTGAACCTGGATTTAGTGTCTTCGAGATTCTTCACAGCCGATTCCCTCAGCAGAGCAATTTCATTCATCGAGAGTGTATCGTCAACTTGATCAGCCGCAAGGGAAGCAGCCTGCAGTATGTGCTCTAGAGCCTTCACAAAATTTTCGTTTACAACAGATGTGTATTCAGGAATGTCAAGTGGAACGATGTCTTCTTTGCAATCCTTGAGTCCACACTTTTTAAAATGAGGGCACAGATCAACCACGTTCCTGTTCGAAGAAGAGAGAAGAGGAAGCATTCTATCAGTGAAATTCCGAGATTGAAATACCTCAGGCCATTGATGACTGACTCACTTTCCTGATTTCCCATGGCTGCTCACAACTTTTTGAAATTGCTTTAAGAATCTATTTGCACTGTCCACGTTACTGCTGGGAATACCAGGCACGACAGTAGTCTCAAGTGCCGCAATGTCAGTCCATTGCAAGTACCCTCCCGTCCCTGAATACTTTGTTAGCTTCCAAAAAAAGCTAAGTCGAGGAATTTGCCCGGTTAATCTCACGAAGAAGGGTAATAAGATTGAGAATTGCACGCTCCCATTCATCAACTTTCAGGCCCATAACCAAAAGCCGGACATGGACAGCGTCGTACTGGCCTAGGAATTCGGCCGGAAACGGGGCCAAGAGGTCTTGCACATAATAGTTTATGCCTTTTGGGAAGAGTTTTCTATCTGGAACTTGGTCGAGCGAGATGTCGAATCCATCGAATATGCAAGTTTCTGGAAGAGTTTCTGCTAGGTCCCGTAACCAGACACTACACCACCAATGAATCAATGCTCCCCTTATAAAACTAGCAACTCGACTGCGGATTTTATCATACCCTGTCCCCGTGCCAATATCCGCTACGCGCATATGGTCAGGCTGAGGAATATCTGGGTGCAGCAGAAAGCCTAGATGTTTCTGGAAAACATGGTGTTGAGTATCCAGTCTATAATCTGTGAGTATATACATATATGACAGGCAACTCAGAACGGGACAAACCTCTCACTTTCTGCGCCTGTTCTTATTAGGAGATATCTCTCAGCATCTGCATCTGAAGCCATGGCTCGAGGATCAGTCACTGGGGTGGTGGAATGTATGGCCTTGAGGATTAATATAGGGACCTTTTCTCAGAGGAAGGCTTATAAAAAACTGGGAATGATATCTGTCCACATTATGCTTCGGGTGCGTCGAATATATGGTTTTTTCTTCACTGCGTAAGACTTATCAATAGGACCCAAATTCCACCTGCAAACGGGATTCCCCGATAAAATCGGCAACCAATCAATTCTCCATCGATTCAGGTGCTTTAAACTGCTGATGTAGCTGTTAGTAATAATATTACCTTCCCGAAATATGGTGGGCTTGCACTCCGTATTGCAAATGTAAACCTCGCATTATATCAACAGGCGCTTCTTTGTTTGCGCATGTATCGCACGCAGTCCTGGACAACTCACAAGGGCTGTCTGTACACAGTGCATAACACTGGCTAGTGAGGCTTGAGAAGGCCAAACGCAGGAATGTTGTGCTTATATTAATGGCTATCTCAGCAGCTCGATGTTGGAGAGTTCGCCTTGCTAACTGTGCAATGGATACCGATCATTGTCGAGTTTGGGCCACTGGGGTGTGAAACTGCAGGCGACCATCCTGATTGCGTTCGACAAATGCAAAAGCGGCAAATGCAGATCCATATTTTCAGTCATCAACTGGAGAAATCACGCACACACACACAAAAAAAAAAAAAAAAAAAGGCCAACCTTAACAGTTCTCTTCGAATTGAAGACCAGTCTTGGACTCAAACTTTGAATGATAAGAATTACTGCTTCTATCATTTTTCCTTTTTGCGGTGAACATGGGAGTGGTGAGAAAAGATTTTAGACCTGGAATACTCCGTAAGCTGTTCTAATTCAGCAATCATCAATACAGTGGTTGCCACCATGAACATATCGAAAAATTTCTGATTCCCACGTGTGACGACGAATGTGCCCAACACCAGCCAGACCCCATATAGCTCAGGGTGTACAGAGGGCAGACACCAGTAGCCGCCAAGAATCGAAAACATGTCATAGAAATATTGTACATCAGTCACAATGAAAAAAAAGCAAGTGAGCGCGAAGGGGCATTTAATAACAACGTTAGGTGCCTGACCAGGCGATCCCCAGGTATGGTCGTCTGGGTCAGCAGAGCACTAGTATTAATAGGTGGTATTTGAAAGGATATATAAGCTTCCAATTCACTGTTTTGGGTTCGAGACGTGTGACAGAAGAGAATTCTAACCTGTAAATCTGCTTCAGGGTTTTGCTTAAATAGTAGTCAAGGGTTCCAAAGGACACCGCAGGTGTCCCTGGTGAGTGTCTCTTCTTCTCTCCGACTCCGGCTCCGACTCGAAAAGCTGCTACAGTCACTATCAAGGGGAGTGACGGCGATTCGCGATTCCGAAAAGGGAAAAAAATCATTTCCCTCTTGTGTCTTCCTTTCTTCTCTGATTTAGATTGTGGCCTGCGCGAAATTACTCCTCAAAACTTGAGCTCTGGGACTGAACGAGGTAGATATGATGCGTCTCTAACATTCTGTATGCTGGGATCACTGAGTACACGAGGGCTGTGCGTTAGGGTAACTTCTTTAAGTTCACCTCCACAGCGGCTCCCTTATCGAGATATCTAGATGCGTAGGTAGAACCGCCGCGCATGAGATTTGGAAGAGTGAGCATATAAATAACAGGGTGCGTCATTATATAGATGAGGGAGTTTTTCGTGTAACTCTCCCTGACTGAGCAGACTGATGCGTAGGTTGGGTTTTAGGACAGAATGATATCTGTCATGTGTTTCCCGTATCCTCGTGGTAAAACACTGGAATCTATGATATCTCCTCTCATTCTAATCCGTTATCCGTTGACGGGATGAGTAAGGCGCAGGTCAAGGCAATGGTCTTCTGCGTGAGTTTTTGAATGCATAATGTTTCGGAAGCACAAGCTTGCGGAACTATCTAATATCCAATATACAACGCAATTTAAAGCCTCCCTGGAGAAATGATCATGTACTAAAAAGCTGGAAAGATTGAATGCAGCAAACAACACCCTTGAACACCTCGCAAACGCAATCCCCTTCCAAGTAATATCACATCCACCGAACTCCAGCAAAAAAAAAAAAAAAAAAAATTCAATACAAAGGCTTAAGGAAAATCTTAGGCCGCAAAGAGGTTTCACATGGAGGAATTAATGATACCATCGCCACATTTTTGACGTAACAAAGGGAGGAAAAAGAAAAACTTAGGATCAGGAATTGGGTATCAGACAAATTGGAAAATGATTGCCCTTCACCCAAATATTGTCAACTAACCAAGCGCATGATAAAATTCCTGGAATCTTCTTCAATGGTACCAGGTTGCGTCGATGTGCCACTCGTGCTAATGTTGGGGCCGGCTAGGGGGCAGGGAATCCGCCGGTGGGCGGTTGGGATGATGATGATGATGATGATGATGATGCTGCGACTCTGGCAGGCTCGTGTGGGATTCCGACCATTGTCAATGGGTTCAGTTGACCTAACTCTGAGAGTTCGACCGGGTCAATAATATTGTCTGTGGAGCTCGAAGCAGTTTGTGGAGTTCGTGAATTTTTGACAAAAACAGGGCTCGGTCTCCGCCTGCTATCAATGGCTCGTATTAACCCCCCTCCTGTAGTGGGAGAACTATGGTAGCCGACATCGCATTTCTGGGTGCTATCGGACCCAACTTCAGTCGGTAGGTCTGCTTCCAAGACACGCCGTCGTGTAAGGAAATATAAAATCGAGTCAACCCAGCCAGAGCACATAAGAATACATCCCGAAGCATAGATGTAGGACATTGCTGGGCTGTGGCCACTCATCATACTCATTCGACCAGCAGCGATAGGAAGCGAGATGATAACATAGGCAATTGGATATATGATCATGATCTTTAACACTCTGTTAAATTTGGGTCGTCTCATACCTCTTGTTCCTTGGAACTCTCTCGATGATTTGAGGCGGTGTCGGATGACGAAAAACAAAGTCGGGTAAATTATAATGATACCGATTTCTGAGAAAAATATCCAGAAGTAATGTAGATATAGTCGTTCATCTCCAAACTTTCTATCAATCCAGCACTAATTGAGCCGTCAGCAAAATAGAGCCCGCCCAGGACAAATAACAACGCTAGAGAGACATCATACCCAGGCACCCGTCGGCATAAAAACATATCTTCCACGCACTGCAGGGGCAATGGCAGTGAGAACTAGACAAAATATCCAAAGCCCAACGACACATCCCACAAATACCCCGTGTCTCAGGGTTTTCCTCATGATCACGGTGGAGAATGTGTGGGCGGCGATAGCAAGGACAAACAAGCCACTGGCGACGTCCCCAAAATTGATCAACCAGCCTTGAGCAAAGCACGCCGGAGAATAAGCTGAAATCTGGTCCATTCGGAGCCACGCGGGAGAGATCATAAAGGACGATGCCTGATGCAGATCCGCCAGTAAAAGGTTGAAAATCAAGACGATGAATTGGTTGTTTCCCGGATACCTCGTATAGAACCGTCGCCAAAAGACGAGGCGATAAGTTAACCATAGCAGCACGGAACTTGTGGCAATAGTGGATAGCAGGCTGCAAATGAAGATAGCGATTATTCCTCGGCGATTTTCGCTAGGAAGAGGACTGATGACTCGCGGATCTGCTAAAGAGCGGCGCTGCAGATCTAGAGCAGACATGCTGGAGGATTAGCTGCGCGCAGCCGTTTGCAACGGGAACATTGGGCAGTCTCCTATAGTAAAGATTACCCATCTATGAGTAGGATAATATACCGAGTGACACGTCAACGGGGAATTGCTACAGTGTTCATCAGCAAGCCATGCTGATATACACTTCTCTAGACATTTTTTTCCATTTCTCTTCACGTTTGTGGACGAGCGGGCTTGCGGGAGATGTTATGACAATTTTGGCTAAAAAGCGAGCATTGGCTGGCTGTCCTCCTGGTAGAAGGAGGCGTGGGAATCCGGAAGCGAAAGGTTTTTAGCTTTTTGGTGCCAGAGCTCAACGGAATTTCTGGGGACGATGGCGTTCAAGTTCAGCGATCGGTCAAACTTTAAGGCTAGTACAGTAAAAGCCAGTTTCACTTTTCCACATGTAGAAATTCTATCATGACCTGGTCACGGCTCACACTGCCGAAACCCACCAAAGGAAGGGAATATTTACCACTTGCCACTTGGCTTATTCATGGTAACATCCATATAACAAGGCTCAATGACCTCTTCCATACCCGGGTAGGTAGGTATGATACAACGTGCAATCCCAGTCATCTGGTATCAAGTATTTTGAAGTCAGCTTCCAGTCTCCGACTCTTATAGTCTCGTTGACCGGGCGAATTATTGCGAGGCCGTTGGTCGACAACATAGCACGGAGGCGAAAGTTGTGCTCCTAGAATTTGGAATGGGCGCGAGCAGCATCGTTCCAGGGAAATGCCTTTGCTAGTGCCGATGGCAAGGTGTAAGCCAGCTTTAAGATTTCGGAATTCTGGAGAGTCAGACGCCAACAAAGGATAAAAACGTGTGGTGATGATGATGATGTTGTCAGACATATGGTAATTATATTGTTAACTTAACGTACGGAGTATTTCACCACGAACTACGGAGTAATTTAGTATGAGAAAGTGCCTCTTCAAACAAACAAGACAAACAGGCGAATGTATGTACATACTTTCTCATACTATATTAGCGTGGTGGTTGTGGAGTGATCGAGTTCGTGCCCTGACAATCTACTCCGTAGTCCCTGACAATTGGGGAATCTCCTTTTAGATCAGTGGTAAAGATGTCCAATTTTACAGTTATTAACTACTCTGTACAGAGTATCCGTAACACCTCCGTATATAACTCCATGGATAGCTAGGATACCCGATACTCCATACTCCGTACACCTCCTACCGATGTTGCATGTAAAAACCAAGTTCGACACGTTTGGCGAATAGGAGAAATAAAAAGCCTGGTGACCAATTTTACGCACTGATCACCATCATGCATGAAATTTATTTAGCGCGGCATCAAAATAGGGCAGAGATATGAAGACACAATACTCCGTACATCACCTCTAGTTCAGGGCACCTGTTTGATTGTCCTCTTTGTTGTAGAATGAACTCTTCAGCTCTACATGCCAAGTTACAAAAAAGCGAGCAATTCCTCCAGCATGCTGCTTAAGGTCGAGAGTTATATCACAAGCAATTTCCGATAATATAGGTTTGAGATCAATAGCAGATTGCATTCTCTCTAGTTGGTTCTTCCCCTAACATTATATACATCATATGGTAGTGTGATGGAGAAGACGCTTGAGTGCTAATCCGCTTGAGAGGTTATGGGCAAGAAAGTTTGAAGGCTTGATACTCCCGCGCTAAGATGACCCTGGTGGGTGGAGCTTCAAAGTTAGATCCCGCGTTGATTTCTCCAGAAATTCAAAGATCTTTATAACTATATACATATAGACATATATATAGTAAAAATCATTGAACTGTTCAAATCTTCATATTATCGTTGTGCTTATCATGCCTCCTTGCTCTCTAAGTCCCTGCTAATTGGAGTCCAAATTTATATACGGAGTACTTCTTCGTCATTATATATACCTCTCTCAAGAGTCAGGTCTCTGACATAAAGTATCTCCCGCGGTTTGATTTAGAAGCTCTTAGCTGAGAAGAATAATTTTTTCATTGTATAAAGAAGTCAGTGGCATTGATAATACTAGAACAATTATGATCAACATCCTAGAATTACCATCTACTAACAATAAGCAGTATAATGTTTATATAGGATGAAAGGTGAGCCTATTGTGGGTAGTGACAGCCTTATTTCATCCTCTACAGCTTTTTTAGATATATGACATTCTCTCCACACTTGCCAGGTCATCAAAATCAAACAATCCCGCAAATCCATTTAAAATATCTTATCCCACACCATTCAACAGTCCTTGAAAGTCTTGCGGGGTGAGAAGGACGCGAGAGATGAAATAAAGATGCCAGTTCTATACGAAGTAGTTACACATGTAATACACAGAATATGATCTAGAGGCAGTGAATGGAGAAGTTGAAGCAGTTGAAGGATATCTAATTACTCTGTACTTCATAACTAGTTCAATTTGAATTCATTGTTGAAGTTCTTTGTAGTTTTGGGGTTCTCATCAGCTGGTTATTTTGTATGTACAGTACTAATGCCTATAACAGAATAGTGGCTCTTGGCTGGATGTCAAGACCCGGCTCCAGTGCGGGGCGGTTGGCGCGCTGGTTTATGTTCGGGAAAGCCAACCTTGCCAACAGCCACCTTTGAGTTGATGTGAGATTTTAGGGCTCTAGTTACCTACGGAGTCCCATCACGGGCCAAAAGAGGCTGTCAACCCACTTTGCCCGTATAATGATCAGACTGGCGGCCTTACAAAGGGCTAGGCCGGCCAATGATATGCCTTTTGAGGTTGAATGTCTGCATGCAAACGTCCACCGGATGGCGTTCCGGCCGCCTCAAGGGTAAGTGTGAATCATGAAGTCTCACCAATGAAGATGCTTGCTTTCTCCAGGATGGCGCGAAACACTTGTGCATGAGCTAAACGTCGAGGCTCTAGTGTCCACAATGTTTTCCCCTTTGACCAACGGTTTTTCGTCCAGTGGACAGGGTAGAGGAGAACTCGTTCATGCGTCGATGTACGGAGTGATGTGCAGTCCCCATGGTGCGGGCCAATGCTAGGCCCGCGTAGTTTTTGTATTTATTTTAAATCCAAATAATTTTCAATCCCCCTCGTTCGTCCCGATTACTCTTCCAATATCAAAACGGCCCAACCATCATTTCGGAACCTCACCTGTATGTGGACAGACCTCCAATTAAGACATGGCAGAAACGCAGGCACCAGACGCTGTTGCCCCAGCTGAACAAGAGCGACATGAAAACATTGCGGTTGACCCAGCAGTATGGAGAACCCTTTCTTTCTATCGTTCTCCGGGAGCGGGGTTAATCGGGGCTACAGGTTGATGACTCGGATTCTACCTATGGAGATGAATTGTATGCCAAATCCTTCCCGCTCGTTTCTGACGCGGTAAATGACATATGCTGACAAAATCTCGTAAAGGTCTGCGTATACCGCATCAGTGACATCAAGTGTCACTGATTATCAAAGGTTTGTTGGTCCACAAGCGCTGCCTCACCCCCAGCTTCCTAGTCAGAGCGATTGTACTGACATAGACCATAGGGAAAACGGTATGGACATGATTGAGGGAGGCCGAGCGTGAAGTAGTAGTATCCTACTTATACTTGTGCCGTCGTAGGTAGGAGATATCATGCTTATAAAGAAGGACGTTAGTAATTCCTTCCAAAATTTCTGAGAGAGCGCTCTTTTTGCAAAACCTAAAATCATGTGTCTGATACGATTTTAGGGTATCTCCTTCCCAACGATGAACAGGAGAATGAGCGGCTTGACATGCACCATGCACTCATTCGGGTCGCCCTGAAGGACAAGCTGTTTCTAGCGCCGATCGGAGATTCTCCTGGTCGAGTGCTTGACATCTGTACTGGGACTGGCATCTGGGCAATTGAGTTCGGTACGCGTGGCGTTTTTACTTTCGTCCGCGATCTGTGTTCATGCTAACTACAGAGTTGTGTAAGCCGATTTGTTTCCATCTTCTGAGGTACACCTGTTCCATAAATATTCCCTTCTCCACGCTGCTTTCTATATGGCAAGGAGTTGCTAAACCTTTACCGCAGGTTATCGGAAACGACCTCAGCCCTATTCAACCCAAAATGTTCGCCCTTCTTTTTTTTTTTCCCCAATACCCTAGCTGAGGCACTGCAATTACATTCTAACGTGTATCGTACAGGGTTCCTCCGAACCTGAAGTTCATAATCGATGATGTCGAAGACGAATGGGGCTATGAAAATGATCCTTTTGACTTCATCCATGCTCGATATCTTACTGGCAGCATGAAAAACATGCCGCGTTTGCTGGAGCAGACCTTTGCGTATGACTCAAGATTTCATATCACATTCCACAAGGTTCAATGCTAAGATTTTTCTTTTCTTTTCTTTGCTCGTAGGTGCCTCAAACCTGGGGGATGGGCGGAGTTCCAAGACTGGGATGCCATGGTGCATTCTGCAGATGGTACATCAAAAGGTAGCAGTATCGAGAATTATATGTTAAGCACGCTTCCTGCGTTTGAAAAGGCCGGTTACGTCACTCGACCTGGTATATTTCTAGAGAAATGGATGAAAGATGCAGGATTCGTTAATGTCCGGGTTCACAAGCATATTATCCCACTTGGAACGTGGGCGAAGGACAGACACTACGTTGGTTCCCGCTTCCTTCTTTTCCACTTTCTTTTTCCGTTTCCAATTACTACGGCCCACTTCATTGATTTTTCAGTTCTTGTGCGAAACCGGCTAACCGGCACAAAACGCCTTTCCCATCTTCCCATCTTTTTAGAAAATAGTTGGCGCCTACAACCTGCTCCAGTTTGAGGAAACTCTGGAAGCGAGTGCAGTGGCTGCATTGACCCGCATCGAAAATTGGTCCAAAGAGGAAGTGGACGTATTGATTGCGAAGACGAAGCATGATGCAAGAAACCCAAAGATTCATTGTGAATATCACTTGTATGTTCATTCTTCTAAACACGTGTGGTTATTGGCTTGTGCTGGCTGAAGGCTGACTTCTCCTGCCCGCGTCTACAGCTATGTTGTTTACGGCCAGAAACCGGAGAAGTAAAATATTGTCCGATCACCGATGTTGGTTCTTTTTATGACATGACGGTATGAGGTAGCGAAGGTTTTATGTTTTTTAATAGGTGTATATGCAAAGATTGTCACACCCCGTACAGATGGTGAATTGAGATATCCTTTTAGAATTCGAACGTGTTTAATGCCGTAAAGACCGTCTGGTTGAGGGATGGTTGATTTGCAGCGGTAACTAAATTTGTAGACTTTGTGATGTTGACCTATGGAACTTGTACTGTAAGGCAGAATTTATAACATCCGGATGATGTCAGAGGTATTCATCCATCCGGTCCGATCTTCTTCCTTTCATCTCTCTAGGGGTATATAGCTCTCCACAAGGTACAAAGCAAATCAAGCCAATATTACACTGACAGATGATGGCAAGATTCTTATATTTTCAACAGAGTGCCTCCGTTCCTTACCATGGAAAACGAACATCCAATACTATCTCTATGTGCGGGAGCAATTGGGTCGGGCAATTGGGTCCTCCTCTGCCACACCTCATCAACATTAAGTTGCCCTGTCCCCGTCCCACGACCACTCTGGTATCTGCCTACCAAACTTGGGAATGATGATGGTAAGAACTCTGCTCCGTCGTCGTTTTCTTCCCTGCTACTCTGTATAAAATACGGAGTACCAGTGGCAGGTTGAATCATCCAGAGATGACTCAGCGCCAAGAGGCGGCAAGCTTCTACACCTTGAGTGAACAAAAATTATTTCGAGCCCTAAAGTAACGACTTCGTTTCCCACCTCACCATGGTCAACATCTGCAACTGAGCTGTATCTAAACGACGTCATGTTCGCCGTCCCTGGATGGTCCGTTTCGAATGCGGAATTGAAGCTCCAAACGGAGTATAAAACTAAACAAGAGCACCCCCCCACTGCTCAACTACAGGATACTGCGGAGCCCACGGCCGAATCTAAAAAACGGAAGAGAAAGCAAGGAAAGGATCTCAATGGCCAAAAGGTCACCAAAGCGAATGTAGATGAGATGTGGAGGCGGGTTATTGAAGGGGAAGCACCAAATTCAGGCAAAAAGAGTGGTGCACAGATAAAGGGACTGAAGAAGCGGAGGTTATTAGAGAAAGTTGCTGCGGATGGTGGATTGAAGGATGAGCAGATTGAAGGCGCCAAATCGAATGCTACCTCTACCTCCACGCTTGTATCTACAGCAGATTCAATTGCCCCTTCCAAGAAGAAACACAAGAAGCAAAAACACAAACCAAATAAAAATGATGATGGGGAAACCGATGGGCTAAGCGCCACAAACGTACCACCTGTAGTTGACTCGTTACCCCCTGCTCCTCCGATATCTACATCTCTCACACCTCTTCAACAATCAATGCGTCAAAAGCTCCTCTCTGCTCGATTCCGTCATCTCAACCAAACCCTATACACCACGCCGTCCAGCCAAGCCATGGAACTTTTCACCTCTAGCCCGGAGCTCTTTGCAGAATATCATGCGGGCTTTACCCGACAGGTACAAGAGTCCTGGCCTTCCAACCCCGTCGATGGGTATATCAGCGCCGTGAAGATCCGCGGTGCCGTCCGCCCGCCTAATCAAAGGGGACCCCAGAATAGAAAGCCAGATAAAAACGAACGGAGAGCGGCTGCTCTTGGACCGTTGCCCCGGCGGCCCAATGGACTCTGTACGATAGCAGACTTGGGTTGTGGCGATGCTAAACTTGCACGGGTACTGACGCCCTCAGCGAAGCATTTGAAGTTCAAACTGCTTAGTTTTGATTTGCATGTGGCTGATCCCCTGATTACGAAAGCGGATATTTCTGCGTTGCCCGTTGCGGATGGGACGGTTGATGTTGCGATTTTTTGCCTTAGTTTGATGGGGACAAATTGGGTGTCGTTTGTTGAGGAGGCGTGGAGGGTGCTGAGGGGTGATGGGAAGGGGGAGTGCTGGGTTAGTGAGGTGAAAAGCCGGTTTGGGAAAGTTGTTCGAAGGAACAAGATTGGCCAGAGGGCAGATGGAGCTAGACCTACCGCTGGGGCTGGGATTGGGAAGAAGGACAAGAAAAAAAAGAATGGTAAAGGGGAAGACAAGGTCGATGAGGACGCGATTGATGACGAGGAGATTTTTGCGGAGGATCAGGTCAATCAGGGGGCTAATGCAAAAGATGAGACGGATATTTCTTCGTTCGTGGAAGTATTTAGGACTCGTGGGTTTGTGCTGAAGCAGGAGTCGGTGGATAAGTCGAACAAAATGTTTGTCAAGATGGAATTTGTCAAGCATGGCCATCCCACTAAAGGCAAGTGGGCTGTTAACGTGAACGACGCCAAGTTTGGGAAGAAGAAATTCGTTGAAAATGACGAGGGCAAGGGGATGACTCCCGAAGAAGAGAGCAAGGTGCTGAAACCGTGTGTATATAAGACCAGATAGATCTCTAATTGCCTGTCATTATATTATATGTTATGTTTTGCTTTGACTATTGCCATCTCATTCGTATACAACTTAACTGGGAACCAAAGCAGGTCTTTTTAATTTCAAATATCTAAGGCCTTTCTCAACGTATCGTCCTAATCGCTAAAAATAATCCTAATTCGTTCCCAAAGTCTCCACAACCCGTCCCATTTCTTCCTCCCCGTAAATTCGAAATCCCATATCCTTCGTCACACTGGCCAACTGCACATTCTTAGCATCCAGCTTCTCCTCCATCACCTGCTTCAGGGTCTTTAGCACAAGGGTCTCTGCTTCGGCCAGAGTAAGAGACCGGTGGTACTCAGTTTGGAGCTCTGCCTGTGCACCTTCGCTCCCGGAGCCGATGGCCTTGGCATCGTATCGGTAGAAAGTCCCGGATGGTTCAGCATGGTACCTGCACAAAACGAAAAGAAAGAAAAAAAATTTCATTAGTATATACGTCGTTTCGTAGAAGAAGAAAATGAAAGGGTTCCATTTTCCATACAATTGTGGCCCGTCCTCATCATAACCCGCAATCAGCAGCGCAACTCCAAAAGGTCTGCTCATCACGCTCTCTTCGCCATCAGCACCTTCACCGAATCTGAGAGCCAAGTCGCATATGGCCTGCGTACAGCTTTCAACTCGAAGCGGCTCTGAGTAGTTAAATGCGTGATTTTGGCTCTCAACACGTGCATGTTCGACCATTGATCGCGCATCAGCCTGTAAACCGGACATAGCACAGCCGATATGTCGGTCTATCTCGACGATCTTCTCTACGGACGACGTTTCGAGCAGGGTAGATGTTACCCGCTTTTCGACTCCTAGAACGACTCCTTCTGAGGTTGCGACCTGTGTACATTCCCGTTTGTGGAGGGGATCATGTCAGATAGGAATGAAGCTGGAAAAAATAAATGAATTCCTAAAACCCGAAACGTACTCCGATTGCTGTTGATCCCAGTTTTATAGCTTCGAGGGAATATTCGACTTGGAAGAGACGGCCTTCCGGGGAGAAGGTACTGTAGATAAAACAAATGAGTAACGATGGATATTTCAAAAAGGGAATTTCGACGAATATCGCTCAGGCAGCCTTACTTGATACCACGGTCTATAGTTAACTGTTAGTCAAGGTAGTTTGAGTTAACTTGAGAAAGGTGCTTGTAATAGCTTACCATATTCAGACCGCGCAATGAACATGATGAAAGAGGGTTATTCGAATGGGAGATAATACAAACAAAAGAGAATAAGCAGGCTGAAATGGAGTAGATGCGGAATGTTGTATACCAGCAAGAGAGTGACAGTATAGCGGTAGTCTGCAGGTCGCGCTGTTGTTCTCTGCTCTTGGTCTGCCGTCTAAAGTAGACTAACTATCAGAAGCTCTGTCAGGCTTAGTTAATGGCTACGCAAACTGGGAGTGCCTGGAGATCCTACGCTAGCCCCAAAAGGGACATTACACAATACCGAGTTATCGAAGACGCTTCTACGGAGTACTTATTTAGCCAACTACAATTAAAAAGCCGGCGCACTTCTTTTACCTTTACCCATATCCATCGGCAATTTGGTCGCTCCAATGACAGGCGCCTATTATGGCTTCCTCTTCTCCGTCGACAGTGAAGCCTTCTACGTCTTTCCATGAACGCCCAGCTGGCCATACAAACGGGCCTCGATCACGCGTTTCCTCTACCCGCGTTAATGGGAAATCTACGCGATATGGGCAACCCATGCCGGCGGACGGCAAAATGCCTACTTCTCGAGAAGGCACGCCAGGGACGGGCACGAGCCGAACGAGCAGAGAGTATAATTCGAGTGAAGTGCACACCGAAAGAACGCAGATTACGACTAGGGAACGGGTCCAGGTCAGGTCGAAGAAACAACCTACGAGTTCAGCATCAGCGCAAAAGAGCGAATGGGAGAAACCAAGAATGAAGAAGCCAGGCCAAGTTGAGGTTCCTTATCCAGCTATTAGGTCAAGGACAAAGGAAAAAGAAGTGGAGAAGGAACAACCAGAGGGTCAGTCACAATCCACGTATACTAGGTATCTTCGCAATTTGAGACTGATGATGTTTGTGTGCTTGATACAGTGCCCTGGGAACCGCAGGCGAATCTGATTCCTCATTCAACTGCTCCTCTCGCATGTCGTGTATCTGTCCCCCTGGTATCGTCACTTGCTCCGCAATCATTACGCCCACAACCACTCCGGGAGCTGAAAATGGAGGCGCAGGAGGCGGCGATTCTCGAGGACCTCCTATTTGTTTTCATGGGATATGAAGGCCAATATATCCACTTTGACAATTCCTATAACCCATCTGAGGAAACGGATCGCTTAATTGGACCATCTTTTCAACTAGAACCAGGCCTTGAGCCTAGTTTGAAAGATCTTACTCTATCCATGCTGAAAATGGCTACTCACTACAGTGCCATGGAGGCCTTTGTAGAAGTTCAGAGCAGAGCAGAATTTGGTGCCGTCAACCATGCCCTTTGCGCTGCAATACGCAAGCTGCTAAAGGACTATCTTATTCTAATCGCCCAGCTAGAAAACCAACTTCTCAATAATCGTAACTTTACATTACATGTTCTCCACCTCCATATCATGCCCACCAGCCAAAGTATGGCTCAGCTGTATGCACTCGGACAAGAGCTGCTGAAGAAAAACTCACTTCTGGTTCAGGAATCGGACGAGTCCGTTGATGATTTTGATGATGTGGAAAATCTCCTTGAACAGTTGAGGGAAGGCGGAGAGCTAGCTCCTGGGAGCATGTCTTGCAAAAGGCTCTGCAAGGGCGGTAACGTCTTAGGGGTATTAACTCAGAGGCTTGCGACTTTTTCTGGTGACCCAACAACCGGAACATTACTTCAGACCTTGTTACGAGAGGCTAGTCGTCCATATATGACTATGCTGAACGAATGGCTTCACCAAGGAGCCATCAACGATCCTCACGCAGAGTTCCTCATCAAAGAGCAGAAAGGCATTAAGCGTGACAAACTCGAAGAGGATTATACGGATGAATACTGGGAGAAACGCTATACTATCCGTGACAGCGAAGTACCCCCGCAACTGGACACCGTCAGGGATAAGGTTCTGTTGGCTGGTAAATACCTCAATGTTGTTCGTGAGTGTGGTGGGGTTGATATCAGTAAGGAGATTCGTGATGTGCCCCCGACCTTCGACGATCCACGATTCCTTGAAAACGTAAATTCGGCTTACGCTTACGCAAATGCATCTCTACTCAACCTTCTGTTAACGAAAAATTCTTTGACGACCCGATTCCGCTCTTTGAAGCATTACTTCTTCCTCGACCGTTCTGATTTTTTCTCTTATTTCTTAGAGCTTGGTGCATCAGAGCTCCGAAAACCGGCGAAGAATGTAAACGAAGGCAAATTACAGTCTCTTCTTGATCTTGTTCTTCGACAGCCTGGCAGCATTGCTGCGCAAGATCCGTTCAAGGAAGATGTGAAAGTTCGCATGAACTATATAGGATTAACCAAATGGCTTATGCGCGTGGTAAGTGTGTCTGGTATTGATCAAGATAATCCCGATGGTGGACTTGAAAGATATCAAACTCCAGCTCCACAAGTGGCGGATGAGGAAAAGGATATCATTGGGTTTGATGCCCTAGAACTCGACTATATGGTGCCATTCCCACTTTCGCTGGTTATTAGCCGTAAAACCGTCTTGCGATATCAACTCATGTTCAGGTACATCCTCTCCCTTCGGCATTTGGAAACATTACTCGGAGCCTCCTGGCAAGATCACATGAAAATACAGAGTTGGCGCCATAGATCATCCGACCGGAAACTCGAGCTATGGAAACGAAAGGCTTGGACATTACGAGCTAGAATGCTCATATTTGTGCAACAGCTACTTTACTTCTGCACGGCTGAAGTAATTGAACCCAATTGGCAGAATCTCATGGACCGGGTGAATGGGGACGATGCTGATGGGACTGAGGTTATGGTCAATGGGACAAAGCAAGTCAATCGGACAGTCGATGAGTTGATGCAAGACCACGTTGATTTCCTGGACACTTGTTTAAAAGAGTGCATGTTAACTCAAGGAAAACTTCTCAAAGTAAATCTCTCGCTCTCTCTCACTATACATATATATATGTATATATCAAACCCCCCTTCCTTTGCTTCACCAACTGTCAGATGAACTTAACTAATGAACTTGTCAAGATCCATTCCAAACTCATGATCTGCTGTACCATGTTTGCTTCCTGGACAGCGTCGTCACTCTCACGAAGTCTTGTCTCCGCCGATCCTGATCTGTCAGGGCCCAATTCTAAACCAAGCGTCCATGGTTCCGATGCCACTAAGACATACGACCCCACGCGCTTGGCCAAACTTGAGGATACTTTGAAAAGGTATGAGGACCATTTCAATCGACACTTACGGATATTAATGGATAGGTAAGTCCATAACTACCTTTTTCCGAATTATCAGTCCTCCCCTTAATGGAAACTGACAATTAACTTTTGCTGTATCAGTTTGAACTACTTCGCTGCGACCGAAAGCGTTGTTTTGCTGAAACTTGCCCATTCATTGAGCACGGTTTGCAAAGAGGACTGATCCGATACACAGTGGCGGAAAGCAAATATTTTTACAACATGCTTTAATTTTCGTGGCCTCGTTACAATTAAGCCATACTGCGATTAATGAACAGCATTCTTCGAGTTTCAAAAGCGACCCAGGATGGATAATGTGAGCATCTTGTCAAACATAAGGCCGCTTTTAAATTCGCTTGGTTCCCTCCCAAATCTGCCTCTGGTAAATCGGCAGGCCAAATCTACGATTGGGTAGCACGCATATATCCACAACCCGCAGATGGTCTCAATCTCTTTGGGATACCTCACTACCCGTCTCATCCCCGTGTCAGCCTACTTATTAAATGGCTCTCATGATTACATCTAAAATGTTACTAGCACGAGGCGAACAGGCGTTGCGTGATGCCAATGCGCACCCTGGCCCCCTTGGCCCCAGGACATTATCAAGCCACCCGTTGTACTGTCACACCTCACATAGCGAGTCCACCAGATACTAGCTAATTTAATTTCTAAGGTGGGAATTTATGGACTAAGATATTGAGAAAAACAGGCTTGGGGGAATATTCAACTTGGACGGACCAGCCAACTGAAGTAGGAACAGAGGGAATAGGGATCAGGGTGGATGATTTTTTAACGACGCCCCATATTGGAGTCGTGCTACCACACTCATATCTTGGGAACCTGGACGTAAATCCTGATATGGGTACGAAACAGACTCATCTAAGGGTATGACGCTGAGTGCAGCTAGATTCTGAATCTACAGTTATATCGTGTGTTGTCGCTCAACATCAGAGCCCACAGTGCACAGAAAGGCTGGTCAGCATTGAGGAGACCAATATCTTCCGGTACCCGGTTTCCAAGCTTAAGGTCATGACTGTGGGAACTAGGACGTTCCTACATTGGTACATTTGTCGTCGGATTCCCAAGTAGACTACATTACTCGAATGAATGTACCAGTCCCCTTGTCATAACGCTATATTCCAAGCTATGTACTCCGTATTTATAGCAGCACTGTCTTAATTGGTATTTATCTTGACATGTAGTCATATCTATGTGCATACATAAAGCATATACCGCTATTGCTCAATAAACTCCTAAACAAATACAAGATACAAGAAACGCAACGGTCATGCTAGTATTTAATGTTCGGAAACGAAGACACCAGCCATGCCCATGCCCTAAATAAGAAGTTCATGGTTAGGGCCATTGATCACTTTTAATATTTTCGAATATTCGAGGGTGGGGGATTCAACAGGCAGGCTGGCGAATAAACACTTACAGTTCCAACACACATAGATGTCACCACGAGACGCTTGTTCTGTCTGCGGAGCTCGGAAAGGGCTGTCACTACCTGGCGGGTGCCAGTGCAACCAAGGGGATGGCCGATGGCACTAAGCAATTTAACAATGAAAGTTAGCTAGAGTTATTCAACGACGCATAGATACGGCCAGGAGTGTTATATACGCACATCGCACCACCCCGAGGGTTTACTTTTTCGATGTCGAGGCCAAGCTTATTGACGCAGTAGACTCCCTATGTATTCCAGCCGTTAGTGTAAGTAGGAGAACAGAGAGTGGGCGAGATCCTTTGCTAGTATAATGCATATAAGGATTATACGTACCATTGAAGCGAACGCCTCATTGATCTCGAAAATGTCGACATCTTCCTTCTGTAAGCCGAGCTTATTCATCATTTTTGGGATCGCGAGTGTTGGGCCGATGCCCATAATCCGCGGCTCCAAACCGGCAACAGTTGCGCCACAGAATTTAGCAAGAATGGGTTGACCCAATTCCTGCGCACGGGATCGCTTCATCAACAGCACCGCTGCGGCACCGTCGGTGACCTGCGACGCATTTCCACCAGTCGTACGGCCAGGCTGCCACTGTGGGAACGCCGGGCGGACCTTAGCCAGGCTTTCGGCGGTGGTTCCGTACCGGACACCATCATCCCTATCCGCGACAACTTCCTTAACCTCCCCTGTCTTGGGGTCCTTTACTTTGACCTTGATGGGTACGATCTCGTCGGTTACCCACCCACTCTTCTGAGCCAATTCAGCCCGCTGGTACGACCGCGCGGCAAATTCATCTTGCATCTCTCTGGTGATATTGAATTGGCCGGCAACGTTCTCTGACGTCTGGCCCATGGGCATCTGGTTTTGCGATGCAATGGGGTGGTTGAGCACGGCTTGTGAGACAGCGGCGGGTCCGTTGTCTGGCGTAGAGCTCATGCTCTCTGCGCCCACACCGATGCCGATATCGATGGCTCCCGCTTGGATTTGGTTGGCGATGCTCTGGATAGCGAGCAGCCCAGAGGAGCAGAAGCGGTTGGCAACTGAGACAGAGGTGGTTACGGGGTAGCCAGCGACAAGGACGGCGGAGCGGGAAGCGTATGCGGCAGAGGGTGCCGAGACATTTCCGACGCAGACGTCTTCAACGAGGGATGGGTCGAGATTGGATTTCTCGCGGACAGCCTGGAGAAGATGGTAAGTTGTTTTGCTTCTGGACAGGTTGAAGGACTTAGCTCACAGTCAGCAAGGAGATCAACAGGTCGTCAATGGGAGTATCTTTGAGAGCCCCTTTGCGTGCTTTGGTGAGCGGGGTCCGGATAGCAAGCGTGATAACCTAAGCATTTTATATTCTGTGAGCGTCTGATTGCGGGGAAGTGTCAGCTATTCTGGAGGTGGCCGTACAATGTCATCAGGATTCTTTGCCAGAAGCGCCTTCCTTGCTGGCGAATCTCCAGCCTGGAGATGGCCTTGAATTGAAGATAATCTCTGTTGTGGGGATGCCATTGTGGAGGGAGTTTTTATTTAGTTGCGCAAAAGTTCAAAATACTATTATGAACAAAACAAGCAAGCAAGCAATGGTAAATTGATGAATATTTAAAAGAAAGCAAAAGGAAAAAAAGATATTTAAAGGAAACCAGAAAAATCACCCTCTTCTCGCCCATCTCCGCCCTATTTCTGGCTCTTGGTCGCGCCACCACCAAAAATCCGCTGGTTATCCCTCGGCAGTTCCTAGATTTTCTACCAGCACCCACGCCCGAACAACCGATACTGAAAGCTTAACTTAACTAATGGTGTAGTTAAAGGTAACTAACTTAGTCAAGTTAGCTAATTAACTATTAACGTATTTCACCACCAAATGGGCCACACCACCACCTGGGCCACTAAGTCATGTGATATAAAACTCTATTTATTACCCCTATAACTATAGAACTAACTATTTGACTTGCTTGGCTTCA